>SEYY01020706.1:17500-22500 GCA_009176605.1 Armadillidium nasatum | reverse complement strand
ATCTCCGGCTCTTTTTCCTACTTTTCATTATCAACAGTTTTGATTTTCCATCTAATTCGATAAATTTATATGCTGAACATACAACATTCTACTCTTCTACCCTTAATAAATCTACTCCCTCTTTTGTATTTAAAGTTGTCTCTCCTCTTAATCTTTCCGATTTTATTCTTGCTGATCGAGTTTGAATTTCCTTAAGGGGTTGCCAAACCATGTGCCTGAATTTAACTATTTAAAAAACCTTACTTCTACATTTATCCTTCTCAAAGATATTTCCTATTTCTTTCAATAGTTCTCTCGTCTCTCTCATTGACAATATAAACTTCCTAGACCTTAACATAAAATAAAGAATTTCTGGGAATTATTATTGATGATGGTTGATTCGGCGGCCTCATAGTTCTGGACTGCCAGATTTTTTAAAATCTCACTATCTCCAACTTTCCAAAGGTTTTATCTTCCTTGTATGGAGTCTTATAATCATATCTGTGGTAGCTCCGGTTTCACTCTTGTTTTAGATAGGGCGAATCAAAAGCAGAGAGCTGTTTTTTGTATTTTACTTTCCATTTCATTTCACCTGCTCTAGAGCTTTATTTGCCTTTATTTCAGTTGAAACTACAGAGGTAAGAACTAGACGAAAGTGACCACTTATATATCACCACCTTTACGACTTCCTTCGTGTTACAAGGGAATGTAGTGTTTTCAAAAGAAATTTTATAGTCATTAGTAACTCCTAGGTTGTTCATAGAGGTTCATCCTTCTTTCAAGCTTCCTCTCTTCTTTGAAAATATCTTTCAACCTCTTTATTTCCTTCACAGTTTAATTTACCTTATTTTAAAGCATGCGTCTATACTTATCTGCGAAATTTATCTCTAAGTAGAAGTTTATAAGCTTTTTCATTTTCCTTTAATATATTGCACCCCCTCCTTAAAAGCGATTTTCCCGTGAGCCGTGATGATTACTTCAGCATATATATATATATATATATATATATATATATATATATATATATATATATATATATATATATATATATATATATATATATATATATATATATATATATATATATAATATATATATATAATAAATATAAAATATATATATATATATATATATATATATATATATATATATATATATTATAATATATTATATTATATATATATATATATATATATATATATATATATATATATATATATATATATATATATATATATATATATATATATATATATATATATATATATATATATATATATATATATATATAGAGGTGTATGTATAATCATCACCTCATTTTAGAGGTGCCATGTCATGGTACGATTATACAATCGGACATTTGTTCGTTAGGTTAGTTTATGTCTATATAATAAATAAATTGTCCACTGTTTTCCTGCTAAAGTCTTTATTTGACACACGACTGAAAATAAGCAATGTTTTTTTTTGTTAAATTATTCATTATTTACAGTATTATATATATTATTATGAGAGAGTATTTTACCAAAATGTAGATGAACTCCCCCAAAGAGTTTGATTTATTATCAAGTAAGAATTCTGATGGGATATTTTGGAACTTCTTTATAGATGCTACTTATAAATTCTTTTGATAGGTTTTCTGTTATTTACTTTAAATAGGTTTATGATGTTCGGATACTTTTATGTACTATTAATTTGTACTGTACTGTACTATATTTTGTACTGTTTGAAGTATTGTCGGTTTGTCTCACTTAATAAGAATTTGTAAACCAAAATCATGCAATACAACATTCAATTTGAAATTAAAATATAGACCAACGAATTTTCGAATCTGTGTAGATTACCAAAGACTAGACAATGAGATTACTTATATTTGTATCTTATTAACGCTAATTACGCTATTATTTTTCACTTTTTATATCACTTTATGAATTTAAGAAGGAAATAATGCATTTTTCAGTTATGTATTATATTTTGTTAATAATAAACCACTTTTTTCTATCTATCTATCTATCTATCTATCTATCTATCTATCTATCTATCTATCTATCTATCTATCTATCTATCTATCTATCTATCTATCTAACTATCTATCTATCTATCTATCTATCTATCTATCTATCTATCTATCTATCTATCTATCTATCTATCTATCTATCTATCTATCTATCTATCTATCTATCTATCTATCTATCTATCTATCTATCTATCTATCTATCTATCTATCTATCTATCTATCTATCTATCTATCTTTCTATCTATCTTTGTCTGGAATGGAAACTAAGACTGAATCTCTTTCTGTATTTATTCAATTCTTACTAAAATTACACAAAATTACAATATCATGAAAACCTTTTTAAAATAAGCGGAAACCGGATGCGTTTTATTTCAAATTTGAAAGACTCAAATCTGTTCGTCTTTTTCTCTCACATTAATGTTTTAAAATAAACTTTTCTTGGACAAAAAAATAGGATTAAATTTACTTCTTTGTCCAGCTGAAAAATAATTGAGTATTGGGTGATTTAATTATTTCCATAAAACTTTAAATAATTAATTAGAAAAAGAAAAAACTACTTTTTTATTTCAATTTATTCGTTAATTTTCAAATGCTTCTTTGTAAATTTTTTTTTGGGACTTCATAAAGCAAGAATATGATAGTTAGTCTGTTCAGGCAACTTTAATATAATTTTAAATATATATATATATATATATATATATATATATATATATATATATATATATATATATATATATATATATATATATATATATATATATATATATATATATATATATATATATATATATATTGAAAAGCTGACTGGCCTATTTATCTCTATTTTTTCGTCAATGCAGTTTGTTTGTCCGTTTCTCTCTCTCTCTCTCTCTCTTCTCTCTCTCTCTCTCTCTCTCTCTCTCTCTCTCTCTCTCTCTCTCTCTCTCTCTCTCTCTTTTCCTTTTCCATTTCTGGTAATGCGTACATCTTTCAATTATTCAGAGTAGCTCTAATACATTATAATAAGAGCAGATTTATTATTAAAACATCAATTTAGAATTTAATTATTTTCATTTTATAATAAACCTTTCTTTCTTTCTTTCTCTCTCTCTCTCTCTCTCTCTCTCTCTCCTCTCTCTCTCTCTCTCTCTCTCTCTCTCTCTCTCTCTCTCTCTCTCTCTCTCTCTCTCTTTTCTTTCTTTTTTATTTATTTATATATATATATTATAATATATATATATATATATATATATAATATATTATATATTATATATATATATATATATATATATATATATATATATATATATATATATATATATATATATATATATATATATATATATATATATATATATATATATATATATATATATATATATATATATATATATATATATATATATATAATATATATATATATATATATATATATATATATATATATATATATATAATATAACTTTCTCCGACCTAGTTGAAAAGTGGCATCAATCAGAACACTTAGATAATGCTATCTTTAAAGACTGTTCAAGGAACTGTACTTGGCTGTTCACTTAGTTGAAAACTTTTAAACATTACCGATGCATTACTCTTCAGGTGGCCCTATCTTGTGTCAGTTTAATTGCTTTATTTATGTTAATGATCTTTCCTATTAATATTTCTTTTACTCCATTAAATCACCTCCACTTCGGTTTTGACCATCACTTATTACCTATCACTTCAAATACAAAAAACATTTTTGGGAAATCTGTTACCATTCATTCTAAGTACGTATTCATACATTCTCAGTACCCCTTGATTTGCTTTTTATACCAGATAACTCGCATAAAACACATTCTCTTTTTTTTCCCATTTCTTATCCTATCCTTTCTCTTCACCAATTAATACCTAGTAAATCCTTCATTTCTAAACCTTCAATTTCATTTTTCAGTTTTAGGATTTAGTGACCAAGCGTCAAGACTCTACGGGACTCGTTGGGACAAATTTACACTCAAACAAATTAATTTTTATTTTAACAGGATAAATTTTCTTTTTCACATTTCTATATAGGATTATATATTGATCATTCATTCACCCTTCTCATTAACTCTTTAGCCAATCTCATATTCACCTCTATGGAAGAATCAATATCTAACCCTAATACCTAAAGACTATAATTTCTACAAAGCTTTTACCTTTCACCTTTGTATCTTCTAAAGATCTAACCCAGAGTGACTTACGTTCTTAGTGCATGTGAACTTCACACTAATTTTCATTACTTTTAACAGAATTTTCAGTCTCTTCCTTTCGCACATTTGTTCAAACACAAATAACAAATCGTTTAGTTGTTCTTTGAATCAAATTTTTAACACAGTCTTCAAACAATAGAACACTGATCTCTCTATTACTTACATATAGACTAACATGTCAGCTCTTTTCCTAAATTTATTCATATTCCTAACTCTTAATAAATAATAACTTTAAATATCCAAAGAAAGAGAGACAGCATAACCCATTTCTCAGTCTATATATATATATATATATATATATATATATATATATATATATATATATATATATATATATATATATATATATATATATATATATATATATATATATAAACTCTGCCTATTTTTAGATGAACCGAAAACCTATTTTATAACACATATTTTGTTTTCTTAATCTAAATTTAAATCTTAAAAAATCTGCATAATAATATCAATGTGAATATCTATTAATTAAGTGTATTGCAAATTTGCAGTTTTTCAATTTTATGGAAATTTTTAAAGAATGGCGAGACTGTTAAATTTAAAACGTCTTTTGAAACCGAGAGATTCGCACGTTTCTCTCCGCGTGTTGCCTTCTTCTATGAGGATATCAAATTCGAGAGATGTGGTTTTAACTTTAAGAAAGATTTTCAAGTAAGGAAGATCTCTCCTTATTTTAACTCTTACTGTTTGCTCTTTCGTATGTATGTATGTATGTATGTATGTATGTACGTATGTTCGCAGGTGCATGTATGTGTGTGTGTTTATTTATTTAT
>SEYY01020706.1:5000-10000 GCA_009176605.1 Armadillidium nasatum | reverse complement strand
AATTTGTTTTGTTTTCTTTTTAAGAATTTTTAAGCTTTTTTTTTTTTTTTTTTTTTTTTTTTTTTTTTTTTTTTTAATTTTTTTTTATATTTATAATATTATATATATATATATATATATATATATATATATATATATATATATATATATATATATATATATATATATATATATATATATATATATATATATATATATATATATATATATATATAATTATTTAACCTGCCTCGGAAATGCATGGAGACCAGGAAGGGAGTCATTCAAATAAATTCTTCACTTCCACTCCTCACTTCATCATCACTTGGGAATTAGTCACTCCAGTGAAGGTGTTGTATCATTAATATAAAAATAATAATAATAATAATAATAATAATAATAGTAATAATAATAATAATAATTAATAATAATAATAATGATAATAATAATAATAATAATGATATAATAATAATAATAATAATAATAATAATAATAATAATAATAATAATAATAATAATAATAATAATAATAATAATAATAATAATAATAATAATAATAATAATAAAAACTATCTTTTATTGGTGCAAGGTCTTCTTTATTCATTAATTTTTGCAACATACTCATTTTCAATTCTATTCATCACCATTTGTGTTTTAACTGATACTAAGGTGCTTGAGCTTTCTGGCAATAATTCCTTCTCTGTTTCCTCGAAAGTATATGGTTTCCTCTTACTATTTCTATCCTCATTCTTCAGTCATTGGTGGTTGTCGTTCATATATGCACGAAGATGTGTTTTCTCGTGTCTTTAAATTTAGATTCTTTGGAATTTTCCACCTCGTCGTTTAGGCGCTCTTGCTATCTACGATTAACTTATATGTTTCTTTTTTTTTATTTTTTTCTTATTTTTATTTTTTTTTATCTTGTAACTCTACTGACTTTCCTAAACTCTTTCACTATCTTAACTTTCTCTGAAATCATAATTTTAGGTGATTTCAATGTTCACCACCGTTAAATAACTTTCCTCTTGTTCTTTATCTCTATCTAAAAAAGATGGTGCAGCGCTCTACTGGTATCCCTAAAAGTTTTATAGATTAACGTTATCTTCACTTCTGATCATTCTCCTTTATAAAATTAAACTCTGCATCTCTGGGATCCTCCAATCATCTTCTCATCAATGTATCCTCTTCTATCACTTCAAAGTTTCCGCTCTACTTAACTTTCTAATAACTAATATATTACTAAGTACTAATAACTCTCTCTCTCTCTCTCTCTCTCTCTCTCTCTCTCTCTCTCTCTCTCTCTCTCTCTCTCTCTCTCTCTCTCTCTCTCTCTCTCTCTATATATATATATATATATATATATATATATATATATATATATATATATATATATATATATATATATATATATATATATATATATATATATATATATATAGGCGAGGGAGGAAAGGTATGTCTATTAACCATTCATTAACAACTAATAAAGAAGCTTAGTATATTTGTAGTAAAAAAATAAGTATAAATTATAATTAAAGAAATAAAGAGTAGAACTGTTCTTATTTCATCAATTAAATACAATAATAACATAAATTATGTCTAATTCATCATTTAACTCTTCATGAACAAAAGTAGCTATCCTCATGCCCATTTCAATACAAAGTAATAATTTCTTTAATTTCAAAGATAATAAAAATTATTATTTGGAACGGGTTAAGTACATAAAAGAAGGAGCACTCTTCAAAATGATATTAACTTTCGTTACCTTTATTTCTACGCCCGTACGAATTATTTTGAAAAATAGAAAAATCTTTTCCGTAAGCAAAGTAATATAAAAAAATTAAATAAAAAAAAAAAAAAAAAAAAAAAAATATATTAATATATATATATATATAATATATATATATATATATATATATATATATATATATATATATATATATATATATATATATATATATATATATATATATATTGAAACATTATTTCAAAAAGCCTTAGATTTAATGATTAAAATGGCGTTTGTTTTGGGTTGAATTTAATTAAGCATTTCTAAACTTCTCTTCACTTTAGCAGAAAAAGGTTTTGGAAAAATTAGTTTCTTCTATAAAGAGAGAGAACAACTATATATATATATATATATATATATATATATATATATATATATATATATATATATATATAATATATAGATATATATATATATATATATATATATATATATATATATATATATATATATATATATATATATATAATCCCAATTTCATTTAAAATTATTGGTTTAGATATTTGAGTATGTACAGTCGTCAACAGAAGTTCGTTCCTATTAGGCTGGAAATAAATATTTATATAAAATAGAGATCATTTCATAAAAGCTCTATTTTGAAAAAAAAAAATAAAAACATTCAGCGGAGCTTAATTGAACTGTGATTGACTGAACCTGAAATGATCTTCATTTTATATAAATATTTATTTCCAGCTTAATAGGAACGAACTTCTGTTGACGACTGTACATGTTTGTGTGTGTGCATTTTCGTGTAGGTTTGGTTTATATGAGTGAATGTTTATTCGTGTATGTGTGTAAAGTTAATCGATGATTTTTACTTTCATTCTATGAATTTATATGACAGCATAAATACATCCTCTTTCAATTTATATTCTTCTTCATATGAAATCCCATATTGGGTTTTAGTGTTTTCTCTTTTTAGACATTATCTATTCTAAACTTGATACACACACGCACATACACATACTATATATATATATATATATATATATATATATATAATATATATATATATATATATATATATATATATATATATATATAATATATATATTATATATATATATATATATATATATATATATATATATATATATATATATATCCCAACCTCTGAAAAATAAGCAACTGTAATTTTTCTTTTAGCTTCATAGTACTGAAACTGATAATATTTTGCATGTACTTTTCTCATTGAAAGATTTTACCCTAAGAGTAAAGTTCAAACACGAGTCTCCTGTTGGCTATTGCGATTCTATGATTCTTTCTTCAGTATTGAAAGTCTTGAGAATATTTTTGCTGTTAGTTGTACAGTTTTTATTTCATTGATCAACTGAGTGGTTTTAATTTTGAGGAATTTGTTAAGATTTAATTAATCAGACCATAAAATATTGTATCGATATTTATAGAAAGCAAAACTGATCGGGTTTAAGATTTCTGTGCTACTTGATAAAATGTATTGTAGAATATTGTGATGAAATGATCAAACTGACGATTGAATGAAGTATATTTTCAGGAAATTTTTGCGAATAATCTCTTCATATATTTGAGTTAATGTAATGAAGTAAAATTTAATGGAAATCATTAGAAAACCAAAACAATGTTAGCGAGATACAGATGGAAATTCAATTCAAAATTTCTTCCTAATATCAATTCTTCCTATTATCAGTTCTTCCTATTATCAGTTCTTCCTATCTGTAAGTTTCAATTCTAATGAGGAACAAAGCAAAACGTTCTCTCAATTTTGCTCCCAAACAAAATTTCTTTTTAGATTTTATAAATCCTAAAATTTATATTTCAAATGACTGTTAAAACAAGAATTTTCTTTTTTATTTTATTTTATTTAAAGTCAGTTACAAAGAGAGTCAACAAAGTTAATAACTGTGACTGTTGACAGAATATATTACTTGATATATAAAAGTTTAGATCTTGTTAACGATGCTTTAACAATAACAACAAAAACAAAAAAAAAAAAAAAAAAAAAAAAAAAAAAAAAAAAAAAAAAAAAAAAAAAAAAAAAAAAAAAAAAAATATTAATAATAATAAATAATTAATAATAATAATAATAATATAATAATAATAATAATAATAATAATAATAATAAAATAATAATAATAATAATAATTTAAATAATATAATAATAATAATAATAATAATAATAATAATAATAATAATAATAATAATAAAAATAATAATAATAATAAAAATAATAATAATAATTATAATAATAATTATTTAAATAATAATAATAATAATAATAATAATAAATAATAATAATAATAATAATAATAATAGCAACAATAATAATGATAATAATTAAAACAGTAAAATTAATATGAACAGCCGAACAGCAATTTTGCTACTATGCTAAAGTGAAAAAAAAAAAATAAATAAAAAAAAAAAATAAGTTGAATGAAAAATTTGCCAGAATGGAAGGGAAACTAATTAATTTTATTTATATACAAAGACGCTAACAAAGAAAATCAAAATATTTCACACAAGCAAAATGATCTATAATGCACAACATCTATATCTATATTAACAGAATATTCAGAGTGAAAAAACGTTCTCCAGTTTTGCCCGTTGCCCTAAGCCCTGATGCGTATAGTTATTAGGACAGTCTAATTCAAGTCATTCTGCTTTGCGGTCAATACACTTGGAAACATTAAAAAATGTAGACGTATTCTAGAGTAGTAGGGAGTCACTGAGCTTGAAACGTAAATCAACAACTTTTATATAAAAAGAAAAGGAAAAAAAAAGACCTAATGCTGCGTTTTGATAACCTAAATTTGTCCATCATTAAAGACTTACACAAAAAGATTGATTAAGCAAAATGATTGTCTTGATTTTTAAGGTCTAACCTTCAAAGTAACCAGATAAGAATGAGATTTACTCTTCGGAAGTATTGTGCATTTTATGCATAAAAAATACAGACTAAAACCTAAGGAAAAAAAACCAAAACCTTTACCGCTATTGTTATTCAAACATTAGATCGATTTACTTGCGTCGTAAAGGTCATAGGTTCGATCTCTCATACTGATTCTAGGAATCAACTACTTTGAGAGCTTTCCCTCTAGAATAGGGCAATATAGTAACTATGCATTTATTTTATTTTACACACACAGAAAGAAAGAGAGAGAGAGAGAGAGAGAGAGAGAGAGAGAGAGAGAGAGAGAGAGAGAGAGAGAGAGAGAGAGAGAGAGAGAGAGGGAGAGATCAGTTTTATGTCCTTTTGT
>SEYY01020706.1:0-2500 GCA_009176605.1 Armadillidium nasatum | reverse complement strand
TATATATATATATATATATATATATATATATATATATATATATATATATATATATATATATATATATATATATATATATATATATATATATATATATATATATATATATATATATATATATATATATATATATATATATATATATATATATAGAGAGAGAGAGAAAGAGAGAGAGAGAGGTAGAACATAGATAGAGAGATAGATAAAGAGATAGATAGAAAGATAGATAGAAAGATAGATAGATAGATAGATTGATAGATAGATAGATAGATAGAGAGAGAGAGAAGAGAGAGAGAGAGAGAGAGAGAGAGAGAGAGAGAGAAGAGAGAGAGATAGATAGAGAGAGAGAGAGAGAGACGGTAAGAATAAGTCTTCAATAAAGTTTCGTTGTTTAATAAATCTTAAATAAAATTGAATAAAATGGATCTGATGTTGAAAAATTACCGACGAAAAATTTGTTAAATGAAACGAGAATTGATTTACGTGGATAAAAGGAGTGAGGGAGGGAGGGAGGGGAGATTCGATAGACAGTTTTGTTAATTCAGAATATAAAGGAGTGAGGGAAGGGAGATTATATAGACTGTTTGGTTAAGTACATAGAGGAGTGAGGGAGGGGAGATTATATAGGTAGTTTGGTTAAGCACATAAAGGATTGAAAAGGGGAGATTAGACAGAGAAATTGGTTAAGTACAAAAAGGAGGTAGATAGGAGAGGCTAGATAGACAGTTTAGTTAAGTATGTAAAATAGTGAAGAGGGGAGATTAGATAGAAATAGGTTAAGTGCATAAAGTAGTTAAGGAAGAGAGATTAGATAGACAGTTTGGTTAAGCCCATGAAGGAAAAAAGTCCGGTAGATTATTGCTGGAAAGAAATTTTTAGAGCATAGATCAATATATTTTGCAATTGAATTAAATGTTGAGATTAATTTTTGAAGTATATTATGTAAATATCCATCTCAAGAGTATGTAACATAACTTGTTTGAATATCATCAAAAAAGTAATTTTTTTTCCTTTAGAAAAATGGAATGATTTTAGATGTTCATTTAAGATACACTGTAGTAATATTTTTCTCCCTTTTATTAACTATCAATGTTATACCATAAGTACGGCAAATTCACAGGCGAAATGAAAGGTTGAAAATAAAGTGAGAGATGTCGGTTTCTTTTCAAGCAGGAGATGTCAAGAATTTACTTATCATAACTTTATGAAAGTCTTGTTGAAACTCAAAGATACGAGTATTAGTTGAAGTTAATGCCAAGACCTCTAACAGTATACAAACAATAGAGGAACTGAGCTCGGTACTCAAAGAGATGATAATTTGTATTTGATATTAATAAATAATTAAACTTTAGAATAATAACACAATATTTTTAAGTAAAAAGGAAATTTCTTGTATAAAATAACAAGAAATTTAAATTTCAAATATATTGAAATTACAAGGTTCTGGGGTAGATACTCCTTTGCCAAGGCATATATTTATGTAATTTTCAATTATCGCAAAACTTACCCTGCCTTTTAAATATACATCTAGATTGAAGGTAGGTTTAGGGAAACTTATACCTTCTGCAAACATTTTCATCGATATTTACTATCTAATTTCAAATCTATTTAAAATCACTAATTGTCGAGAGAGTATCTCTGTCAAATAATGATTAAATTTGTGTTTAGAAGCTTGAAGGTTTTGGAGCTGCGATGTCCTCATCTAAGTCTTACTAGATGTACTTTTTGCATGCAAGATTTTTCTCTTCTTGGTCTACATCTCGTAGTTTTCGTGCTAAGTATATCTTAGAGGTCGGTTTTACAAATGGATTTGTATTTTGAAAGTTTGTTGGGAAGAAAGAGATGATCAATAGATCATTTGCTTAATGTTGTATACATTCTATGGATGTATACAACAGTGGAGCAGCAAAGGTGTGATGTTATTTTATTTGTAAGTCAAGAACCTTTAGGCTGTGCAGACATAATCCAGTGGTGAGCAGATGAATTACACATAGATAATATTTTTTTTTTGTAATGACTTAAAACCAACATTTTTAGGGTGCGAATGGTTTTAAAAATTTTAGTTTACTGTTGTGATATCGCATAAGTATTGCTATTATATCATTGTGAAGATGTTGAACGAATATACATTTAAGAAATTCAGTAGAGATTCAAAGTTAGGAATATTTTATTGGTTCTTTCTATTTAAGCTGACAGTAGATCAAAGAAGGTGCCAGGCTGTGCAGACATAATCCAGTGGTGAGCAGATGAATTACACATAGATAATATTTATTTGTTTTTTGTAATGACTTAAAACCAACATTTTTAGGGTGCGAATGGTTTTAAAAATTTTAGTTTACTGTTGTGATTATATTCTCAGTGAGGAACAAAAATGTTATGGTGAGTATCAAAAGCATGATATCAGTATAAGTGCCAAAGGTATGACTACTCTTAAGTTTAAAATTTGCAATGCCATTGAGTAATGTTTATCTACTACTACTACACACACACACATTCACAC
>SEYY01020705.1:15000-73073 GCA_009176605.1 Armadillidium nasatum | reverse complement strand
GTCGATGGAGCTACCTCTTCTTCCTTTCTGTCAAATGTGATGTTCCTCAGGGTTCTGCTTTATCTCCAACTTTATTCTTACTTTCATTAACGATCTTCTCAACTGCACTTCTAACTCTGTTCACTCTTATGCTGATGACTCAACTCTTCATTCTTAAACTCGTTTCAAATCTGCTCCCTCTTTTGCTTCTAGAGTTGCTTCTTGTCTTCAACTTTCCTATTTTAGTCTTGCTGATCTGGATGGGATTTCTCGGTTGGGTCATAGCAACCTTGTGAAATTCAACTCTTTAAAAACTCAACTTCTTCACATCTCCCTCTCAAAAACACCTCCCAACTTTCCTATCCTCTTCGATGGCTCTCCAGTCTCACCTGTAAATAACATTAGCATTCTTGGTCTTAACATAAACAATAAACTGTCTTGGAAACCACATATCACAATAGTTGCTAAAGCGGTCTCAAAGAAGCTGGGAGTTCTGTTCAGGTTGCGAGAATTTTTTCTTCTGAGCAGTTACTCCAAATATATAGGGGTCTTATTCGCCTTTGTATGGAGTACTTTTCTCACATTTGGGAGGCCTCAGGTTCCTCCTCTCTTCTGGATAGGGTTGAGTCTAAGGCTAAAAGATTAATTAACTGTCCTCTACTTTCAAACTCTCATGACTCTCTATCTCTACGACGTGTCGTTGTCGCACTATCTCTTTTCTACAGATACTGAAATGGCAGGTGCTAGAGGGAATTAGCCTTTCGCATTCCACAACTTTTGTGTCGCCCTCTTTGCACAAGGGGTGCCCTGTTCTCGCACGAATTTTGTGTGGAAGCTTGAAACACCAAACTTGCCAGTAATGGTGCCTCCTTCTTTCCGGCCTCCTTTGTTCTGTGGAACTCTTTACCATCACCTATTTTTCCTCCTGCATTTAATCTTCCTCTCTTCAAGGCTTCCGTCTGTGCCCATCTGAGAGCGTGCGTTAGGTTTGGGGCTGGGTTTGTTATCTTCTTCCTTTCTCTTTTATAGCCCCTTCCTCGAGAAGAGCTCTGGCCGTGAGTGGTGGTGATCTGTTAAATAAATAAAAATTAAAAAAAAATGAAGAAAGTTTATGAGCTTAAAAAAGAAGAAAAGTTAAGGGATAAAAGAAATGATGAGTGATAATATTGATTGTGTCTTTCTTTGTGCACATATGTGTGCGTGTGAAAGTGTGTGCGTGTGTGTATGACATTATTTGATGTTAAATTAATAAATAGTTTTGTCCCGGATCTGTCCTTTCACCAGTTCTCTTTCTATTTTTCATAAATGACCTTCTCTGTATTACTTCATCACCTATCCACTCCTATGCTGATGACTCCGCCCTTCATTACTCCTTTCATTTCGAAAGATGCCCCTCCCAACAGCAGTTAATTATTGCAAGAAATGTGTCCTTAGAGCAACTGACCCCTGATCTTTCTCATATTTCAAATCGGTGTAGAGGAAACATGGTCGTTTCCAATGCCTCAAAAACTCAATTCATCTATCTTTCTACTCAACACGGCCTTCCAAACAACTATGACATCTTTTTTTTGTAAACACACAACTCAAACTTTCATCTCTCCTTAATATTCTTGGTGTTTCTTTATCTCGTGATCATTCTTGGAAAGATCATATTGCTTCTCTTTCTAAACAAGCTTCTAAGAGGTTGTATTTTGAGGCGCCTTCGAGATTTTTATACAACCCAGTTGCTTGCTCTTTATGGAGCTGTTACTGGCCAATATATGGAGTACGCCTCGCACATATAGGGTGGTTCACACATACAGCTCTCCCTGGAAAGGTGGAATCTAGGGCCTTTGGTCTTATAAACTTTTTTTCTCTTAGTAACTCTCTTCAGTCTCTTTCTTCCCGTCGAATTGTTGCGTCACTCTCTCTATACTATCGCTATTAAAATGGACACTGCTCTTCTGAACTCTCCCATCGTATACCTTCTCCATTGAGAAGGGCTTGTGCGATACGACTTTCTACACAGTCTCATCCTCTCTCTCTGTCCAACTCTTTGACCCCAGACTTAACCGCTATGCTTAATCTTACATGTACTCTACTGGTAGTCTGGAACAAACTCCCTTTATCTGTTTTCCCAACTTCCTTTGACTTTCACACTTTTAAACGCTGTGTATCGGGCTTTGTCTGCCTTTAACGACTAGGACCTGATAGCTTCCCAACTTCGGTGGATATTGGTGGCCTCTGGTATTTGCCCATCGGAGGATATATATATATATATATATATATATATATATATATATATATATATATATATATATATATATATATATATATATATATATATATATAATATATTAGCAAAGGAGTGGATAGGAGATGAAGTAACAGAGAGAAGGTCATTAACGAAAAGTAGAAAAGTGGTGGAGATAGGGCAGGACCCTGAGGGACACCACTATTAATTGATTTAAAGGAAGAACGGTGGCAGTCTACAACAGCTTCTATTGAACAACCGGAAGTGAAATTAGAGAGAAAGTCACAGAGAGTAAGATTGATTTCGAAAGAAAGAAGTTTGTAAATCAATGCTTTATGACAGACTCTATCGAAATCTTTCGATATGCCTAGCGCCACAGCGAAAGATTCATCGAAACTCCGAAGAGTGGAGAACCAAGAGTCAGAAAGAAAGGAAAGAAGATCACCAGTAGAGCGTCCTTTACGAAAGCCATAGTGGCGATCAGAGAAAAGATTAGAAGAATCAAGGTATTTCCAAATCTTTCTGCTAAGGATAGATTCGAAATCTTTAGAGAGAAAGTAAATCAAAGAAATGGGACGATAGTTGGAGGATTGAGAATGATACCCGTCCTTCGGCATTAGCTGAATGAGCCCACTTTTTCAGCAAGAAGGGAAGACTGAAGTAGAAAGATATAGACGAAATAGTTTACCTGGGCAGGATGCAAACTCGGAAGCACAAGTTTCGAGAACCACAGGAAGAATACCATCTGCACTGTATTCCTTTTTAGTATTAAGCTGAGAGAGAGAGAGAGAGAGAGAGAGAGAGAGAGAGAGAGAGAGAGAGAGAGAGAGAGAGAGAGAGAGAGAGAGAGAGAGAGAGAGAGAGAGAGAGAGAGAGAGAGAGAGAGAGAGAGAGAGAGAGAGAGAGAGAGAGAGAGAGAGAGAGAGAGAGAGAGAGAGAGAGAGAGAGAGAGAGAGAGAGAGAGAGAGAGAGAGAGAGAGAGAGAGAGAGAGAGAGAGAGAGAGAGAGAGAGAGAGAGAGAGAGAGAGAGAGAGCAGAAATTACATCTTTAGGACAATTTATAATTTAGATGTAAATGAGTTGGAGGGGATTGAAGGAGAAGGAATAACAGCTCCGGAATCGTTTAAGTTTGAATTAGAGACAAAAGTTAGAGCGAAGAGTTCAGCTTTAGAAGAAGGTAAAACAGTAGTTTTGCCGTCGGAAGATACTAGAGGAGGGAAAGAGGAAGAAGCAAAGTTAGAGTTGACCTTTTATGAAAAATGTCAGATAGAGCTTTTGGAAGAGAAACCAGAAAGATTATTGCATTTTCGACGGAGACATGTTTTTGGTGTTACGAAAGATAAATTTAACATGATTCCGAGATGAAATATAAATTTCGTGAGTTACTGGAGTTTGAAGATGACTGAAATCCCAGAAAGGCAGCATCCCAGCGGTGAATAGCACGAGAACAAGCAGAGTTAAACCAAGGTTTGTTTGGTTTAGTAGATGGAAAAGGATATGAAATTTACGCCTCCATGCAAGAGAGAATCACCTCTGTTATGCGCTCTGCACACTCCGAGGGAATCCTACCACGGAAACAGTAATCATTCCATGAAAAATCAGAAAAGTAGAACCGCAAATCAGACCTGTTAGTGGCACCAAATTGCCAGAAACGTCTCCTTGCTGAAGGCGGGAGCCGTTCTTGAGTAAGACTTGAAGAGGCAGGACAAAATACAGAGATAAGAAAGTGATCGAATGAACCTAGAGGGGTAAAGGGTTTAACAGTGTAAGGAGAAGGATAAGGAAGTTAGGAAAAGATCAAGTTTGTTGGGTTCATCACCAAGACGGTCATGGATACGGGTAGGGAGATGCTTGAGGTTATTCTGAATGCTTAAGGTTATTCTGGATAGGAAAGTCGCAGGCGAGTTCACCAGCTGGATCATGAGAGCTAGATGAAAGCCATTGGCAGTGGTGAACATTGAAATCACCTAAAATGATGATTTCGGAGATAGGAGAAGAAGAAAGAATGTGTTCTATTTTGGAGTTAAGATAGTCGAAATTTTTTGGATAGTCTGTAGAGTTAGGAGATAAGCAGACAAAACAAATAAATTTAGTTGTAGAGTTGCAAGATATATATATATATATATATATATAGTATATATATATATATATATATATATATATATATATATATATATATATATATATATATATATATATATATATATATATATATATATATATATATATATATATATATATATATATATATATATATATATATATATATATATATATATATATATATATATATATATATATATATATATATATATATATATATATATATATATATATATATATATATATATATATATATATATATATATATATATATATATATATATATATATATATATATATATATATATATATATATATGATTTCAGAGCATTCTCGTTTATAACTTATAACTTACCTTTAACAGAGTTTTTGCCTAGATAACATTTGATCATAACTGTATTGCAACTTTTGATTATACTTAAGAGCATATCTTCTAATTCCGTTTCCAAGCAGGCTTTCATTCCAGTTTTGTTGCGAAAACGAATTTTTGAGATTATATTCGTTTTTATCTTGTCTTCATTTTTGGAAATATTTAGAAAATAACAAGGATATGAGAGTCTAAATCCAGACGGAAGGTAAATACGTGTCAGGTTTCTCATTCGAGCCAATGTATTCCAAAGTGAATGAAGATAAAATTTATTTTCCAGAAAAGCTAATTTGGTATTTTCAGAATCCCAAGTCGGTGTTGATGAATGGTAGCTGAAGAGAACATCTGGACATACCAAAATTTGCTGTTCTCTCTTATTCATATCAGTAATTTCGAAGAAAAGAAAAGGCATTAACATTGCTTCTGGGAGAGGCTTAGAAAGCCACTTCGATTGAGACAGCCATTTTTTTTTCAAAAGAATTGGCCCTTCAGTAAAATAACAATACTGACATTCAAAGGCTGAAGATAGATATCCTCTTTTAAGTGCTAATAAACCATCTTCTTCTTTATGTATCAGACATCCCGTTTTCCAGTGTCCGTCACTTTCAGATTTCACGCTTCCACCTACTGCGACAACGTTTGTTTCTTCTATTATATATAACAGGCGATTGAAGTTAATGTCGTCATTTAAACTATGCAAATTTGGAGCTAATAACACGTATGGAGTAGATATATTTGCCAAAACTATTTTAATTACATCTGTAATGGATAAATTGAGTGAAGGGACATATACATTTAGGGGTATATCAGCTACACGCCATTTTTTATTTGAAATTAAATATAACGGAATCTTTGTTTTAGTCCAATATTTTAACAAATCTTTACTATAATCAACATTCCACATTACAATACTGATAAAATTTGCTAAATCAGGTGGAGTGCAATTGCGTATCACAAAACCTTTTCTGTATCGTGGGTATCCGACTTTGGAACCAAGAAATTGATCTCGGCAAGCTATTTGAGTTAACTTATTTTTATTGTTATTATTATTATTATTATTATTATTATTATTATTATTATTATTATTATTATTATTATTATTATTATTATTATTATTATTATAGTTTAAAAAATTTTCAAACTTTGTTATATTTAACTTTTGAGAAACATCTTCTTTTCCTTTACTACTTTCTGAACTAACTGGAATACTTAAAGTTTTTAATAGTTGAGTTAAAATGACTTTTAAAATAGCGAGGTGTACTCGGAGGTCACTTGGGGCTGAAGGAGAATCTAATTCATTTACAGACCTTAAAATCTGTTTTAAAGGACGGTGAAAAGTTTGGACCAAAATTCTTGAAGGTCCTTCATTAGACTTGCACAAAAGGCACGGATTGGCATTTCTGACCTTTTCAAAAGGAGACATCCTTTCTTCATTCTCGATTTGCAAACTGAGGGAAGAAATAACTCGTTAAGACTATATATATATATATATATATATATATATATATATATATATATATATATATATATATATATATATATATATATATATATATATTATATATATATATATATATATATATATATTCGAATCTGAATTCGAATCCGAATTCGAATCCAGCTAATTTTTAATATCTCGAATAAGAATCCATGAAAAATTCTTTTCATCCGGATTCGGATTCACCCATCACTGATATATATTTATTATTTTTTTTTTTTTATTTCACCTCTGGTGGGCAAAGGCCAGAGGCCTACCAATATTCTATCAGTGTTAGGGGGAAATTCGGGAACATTGTCTAATTAAAGGCCGACATGACCTGATACACGGCGTTTGAAGGTGGCTAAGTCATAGGAAGTTGGGAAAATAGATTAAGGAAGTGTGTTCCAGACTTTACCAGTAGAGTACATGTAAGATTGAGCATAGCGGTTAAGTCTGGGGTCAGAGAGTTGGACAGAGAAAGGATGAGACTGTGTAGAAAGACGAGTCGTACGAACCCTTCTCAGTGGAGGAGGTATGCGACGAGAGAGTTCAGAAGAGCAGTGTCCATTGTAATAGCGATCGTAAAGAGAGAGTGACGTAACATTACGACGGGCAGAAAGAGATTGGAGAGAATTAGTGAGAGCAGGAGAGTTGATAAGGCGAAAAGCTCTAGACTCCACCTTTTCCAGGAGAGCTGTATGAGTGGAACCACCCCAGATGTGTGACGCATACTCCATACAAGGGCGAACAACACCCCCATACAGAGCAAGCAACTGGGGTGGTGTGAAGAAATACTGAAGGCGCCTCAGAACACCTAACCTCTTAGAAGCTTGTTTAGAAAGAGAGGTAATGTGACCAAGAAAGATCACGAGAAAAAGAAACACCTAGAATATTAAGGAGAGATGAAGGTTTGAGTTGAGTGTTTTCGAAGAAGATATCGTAGTTGTGTGGAAGATTGTGGCGAGTAGAGAGATGGAGGAATTGAGTTTTTGAGGCATTGAAAAGAACTATGTTTTCTCTGCCCCAATTTGAAATGAGAGATAGATCAGAGGTTAGTTGCTCCAATGCCACCCTCCTTGCCTCTATTAACTGTTGCTGGGAGGGGCGCCTTTCAAAATGAAAAGAGTAATGAAGGGTGGAGTCATCAGCATAGGAGTGGATAGGAGATGAAGTAATAGAGAGAAGGTTATTGATGAAAAGCAGAAAAAGTGTTGGGAATAGGACAGATCCTTGAGAAACACCACTATTTATAGATTTATAGGATGAACGGTGGCCGTCTACAACAGCTGCTATAGAACGACCAGAAAGGAAATCAGAGAGAAGATCATAGAGAGAAGGATAGATTCCGAAAGAGGGAAGTTTGGAAATCAAAGCTTTGTGCCAGACTCTATCGAAAGCCTTCGATATGTCTAGCGCCACAGCAAAAGATTCACCGAAATGCCGAAGAGCGGAGGACCAAGAGTCAGAGAGAAGGGAAAGAAGATCACCAGTAGAGCGTTTCTTACGAAAGCCATACTGGCGATCAGAGATAAGTTTAGAAGAATTGAGATGTTTCCAAATCTTCCTGTTAAGGATAGATTCGAAAACTTTAGAAAGAACGGAGGTTAAAGAAATTGGACGGTAGTTAGAGGGTTGAGAGGGGTCCCCTTCTTCGGCACAGGCTGAATGAGCGCACGTTTCCAGCAAGTAGAGAAGGTTGAAGTAGAAAGACAAAGACGAAATAGTTTACCAAGGCAGGGTGCAAGCTCGGAAGCGCAAGTTTTGAGAACCACAGGAGGGATACCATCAGGACCGTACGCCTTCATAGTGTTCAGCTCAGAGAGAGCAGAAGTGACATCTTTAAAAGAAATTACAATTTTAGGCTTAAATAAGTTGGAGAGGGTTGAAGGAGTAGGAACAGCTCCGAAATCGTCTAAGGTTGAATTTAAGGCAAAAGTTTGAGCAAAGAGTTCAGCTTTAGAGGAAGGCAAAATGGCTTTTGAACCGTCCGAAGATACTAGAGGAGGGAAAGAGGAAGAAGCAAAGTTAGAGTTGACATTTTTTTCATTTTTTGCAAAATACCATAAAGGGCGAGAGGAAGAGGAGCCAGAAAGATTATTGCATTTGCGACGGAGAAAAGAGTTTTTGGTATCTCGAAGAATAGATTTTGCACGATTCCGGGATAAAATATAAGTTGCATGAGTTTCTGGAGTTTGAAGACGACGGTAATCCCTGAAGGCAGCATCCCTGCGGCGGATAGCACGAGAACAAGCAGAGTTAAACCAAGGTTTATTAGGTTTAGTGGAAGTGAAAGAATATGGAATGTACGCCTCTATGCCAGAGAGAATCACCTCAGTAATGCGCTCTGCACATTCTGAGGGACCCCTACCACGGAAACAGTAATCATTCCATGGAAAATCAGAGAAGTACGACCGCAAGTCAGACCAGTTAGTGTCACCGAAATGCCAGAAACGTCTCCTCGCCGAAGGCGGGGGCCGTTCTTGAGTAAGACTTGAAGAGGCATGACAAGATACGGAGATAAGAAGATGATCGGATGAACCCAGAGGAGGAAAGAGTTTAACAGTATAAGGAGAAGGATAAGAAGTTAGAAAAAGGTCTAGAATGTTGGGTTCATCACCAAGATGGTCAGGGATGCGGGTAGGGAGTTGCACCAACTGCTCAAGGTTGTTCTGGATAGAAAATTAGAAGGCAAGTTCACCAGCTGGATCTTGAGAACTAGATGAAAGCCATTGGCGGTGGTGAACATTGAAATCACCTAAAATGATGATTTCGGAGAAAGGAGAAGAAGAAAGAATGTGTTCTATTTTGGAGTTAAGATAGTCGAAGAATTTTGGATAGTCTGTAGAGTTAGGAGATAAGTAGACAGAACAAATGAATTTAGTTGTAGAGTTGCAAGAAAGTTTAAGCCATAAAGTAGAGAATTCAGAAGACTCCAAATTAGAGACAAGAGAACAGACAACATCATTGCGCACATATGCGCAACATCCGCCTTTGGCTGAAAATTGAAGATAGAGACAGTAGGAGGAAACAGAGTATGGTTTGCTGTCAGAGCACTCAGGCACATGGGTTTCAGTTAAGAACAAGAGATAAGGTCTAGAAGAAGAGAGGTGGTGTTCGACAAAGTGGAGATTAGAAAAAAGACCGCGAATGTTGCAGAAATTAATGAAAAACGAAGACCGTGCACCAGGGCAAGTCGGCATAGAGGTCTTAGAGGCGCCAACCCCATCACCGGAGGCCACCAACTCCCAAGTGGTGATGGGGGAAGGAGTGGATGAGAGGCTATGTTTGCAATCCACCGCTCTTGGATTCTCCAAGGCAGATATATGTTTCGCCATTTTGATTAATTTAATAGGTAATGTAAGTGTAAGCTTTTGTAAATTTGTAGGACACATGTGAAGAAGTAGGAAAGTTGTGGGATCATAGGCACTCCAAGAGTGAGTCAAGGGTACATCAATATATATATATATATATATATATATATATATATATATATATATATATATATAATATATATATATATATATATATATATATATATATATATATATAATATATAACTGCAGCAGCAAGTTTCCAGCAAGAAGTTAATGTTGAAGTAGAAAGACATAGACGAAATAGTTTACCAAGCCAGGGTGTAAGCTCAGAAGCACAAGTTATATATATATATAATATATATATATATATATATATATATATATATATATATATATATATATATATATATATATATATATATATATATATATGTAAACCGTTCAGAAGAGCATTGTCTTTTGCAATAGCGATTGCATAGAGTATGACTCAACAATTCAACGGGTAGAAAGAGTCAGGAGAGCTAGGAAGAACAGAATAGTTGATAAGACGAAAATCCCTAGATTCAACTTTTAGAGCGAGAGCTATGTGAGTGAAACCACCCCAGATGTTCGAATCATGGCATGAAGAAATTTCAAAGGGACCTCAGAGCACCCAACCCTTAAAAGCTTGTTTAGAAAGAGAAATAATAATATCCTTCCAAGAAAGATCACGTGGAAAAATACACGAAGAATATTAAAGACAGATGAAGATTTGCGCTGTATGTGTTTAAAGACGTCTAAGTTGTTTGGAATATTATGTCGACTAAAAAGTTGGAAGAATTGAGGTTTTGAGACATTGCAGTCAACTACGTTTTATCTGCTCTAATAATATATTCATTAAATATGCTACCTTCATTACGATAATTAATAAGGTGGGCTGAAGGGTAGAGTAATCAGCATAGGAATGGATTAGTGATGAAATAGAATAGAGAAGGCCAATAATGAAAAGCAAGGAAAAAATTGTGGATAGAAAAGATTCTTCAGGATCATCATTATTAATGAATTGATTTAAAGATCAGTGTAAAGATGAGACTGTGTAGAAAGAAGAATCGCATGAGTCCTCCTTAATGGAGGAGGTATGCAACGGGAGAGTTCAGAAGAGCAGTGTCCGTTGTAATAGCGATAGTATAGAGAGAGTAACGCAATAATTCGAAGAGCAGAAGGAGTCTGGAGAGAAATAGTGAGAGCTGGAAAGTTGAAAAGACAAAAAACCCTAGACTCCACCTTCTCAAGGAGAGCTGTATGAGTGGAATCACCCAGATGTGTGACGCATGCTCCATACAGGGGCGAACAACACCCCCATACAGAGCAAGCAATTGAGGTGGAGTGAAGAAATACTGAAGACGCCTCAGAACACCTAACCTCTTAGAAGCTTGTTTAGAAAGAGAGGTAATGTGATCTTTCCAAGAAAAATCACGAGAAAAACAAACACCTAGAATATTAAGGAGAGATGAAGGTCTGAGTTGACTGTTTTCGAAGAAGATATCATAGTACGTTGTGTGGAAGATTGTGTCGAGTAGAGAGATTAAGAAATTGAGTTTTGGTGGCATTGAAAACAACCATGTTTTCTCTGCCCCAATTTGATATGCGAGATAGATCAGAGGTCTGCTGCTCCAAGGCCACCCTCCTTGCGTCTATTAACCTTTTGTTGGGAGGGGTTTCTTTCAAATTGAAGAGAGAAATGAAGGGTGGAGTCACCAGCATAGAAGTGGATAAAAGATGAAATAACAGAGAGAAGGTTAATAATGAAAAGCAGAAAAAGTGTTGGGGAAAGAACAGATCCTTGAGGAACACCACTATTAATAGATTTAAAAGAAGAACGATGGCCATCTACAACAGCTACTATAGAACGATCGGAAAGGAAATCAGAGAGAAGGATAGATTCCGAATGAGAGAAGTTATGAAATCAAAGCTTTGTGCCAGACTCTGTCGAAAGCTTTCATATGTCTATCGCAACAGCAAAAGATTCACCGAAACCCCGAAGCGCGGAGGACCAAGAGTCAGAGAGAAGGGAAAGAAGATCACCAGTGGAGCGTTTCTTAAAAAAGCCATACTGGCGATCAGAGATAAGATTAGAAGAATTGAGATGTTTCCAAATCTTCCTGTTAAGGATAGATTTGAAATCTTTAGAAAGAATGGAGTTTAAAGAAATGGAACGGTAGTTAGAGGGTTGAGAGGGGTCCCCTTCTTCGGCACAGGCTGAATGAGCGCACGTTTCCAGCAAGAAGTTAATGTTGAAGTAGAAAGACGTAGACGAAATAGTTTACCAAGCCAGGATGTAAGCTCAGAAGCACAAGTTTTGAGAACCACAGGAGGAATACTATCAAAACCGTATGCCTTCTTAGTATTAAGCTCAGTGAGAGCAGAAATGACGTATTTAGAAGAAATTATATTTTTAGGCATAAATAAGTTGGAGGGTGTTGAAGGAGTAGGAACAGCTCCGGAATCGTCTAAGGTAGAATTAGAAGCAAAAGTTTGAGCGAAGAGTTCAGCTTTAGAATAAGGCAAAACGGAAGTTGTGGCTTCTGAAGATACTAGAGGAAGGAAATGGGCAGAAGCAAAGCTAGATTTGACATTTTCTGCAAAATGCTAGAAAGGGCGTGAAGAAAACCAGAAAGATTATTTCATTTTGGTGTTGGGAAGGATGGATTTTGCACGATTCAGGGTTGAAATATAAATTGAATCATTTTCTAGAGTTTGAAGACGATGGTAGCCCCTGAAGGCAGCATCCCTGCGTCGAATTGCAAGAGAACTAGCTGAGTTAAAACAAAGTTTTCAGGCTTAGTAGTAGGGAAAGAATATGGAATGTACGCCTTCATGCCAGAGATAATCATATTAGTAGTGCTCTCGGCACCCTCCGATGGAGTGTGCCGGAAACAATAATCATTCCATGGGAAATCAGAGAAGTGTAACAGCAAGTCCAGCCAGCTTGCGGCGCTGAAATACCACAAACGTTTCCTCGAAATAGGAAGGGGTCTTTCTTGCTAAAGACTTGAAAAAACAGAAGAAGATACAGAGATAAAAGCGTGATCGGAGGAACTCAGATGCGGATAGAGTTTGTCAATATAAGAAAAGGATTGCAAGTTAGAAAAGGTCTAGAATGTTGGGTTAACCTCCAAGACGATCAGGGATACAAGTAGGGAGTTTTGCTAACTGCTCAAGCTCGGTTTCGACTGTGAAATGAAAGGTACGTTCACTGGCTTTATCAAGAGAGCTAGAAGAAAATCATTGTCAGTGGTGAACATTGAATCACTTAAAATGATGATTTCAGGGAAAGGAGAAGAAGAGACATTTAGCTCCATTTTGAAAATTTAGATAGTCGAAGAATTTAGGATAGTCATTAGAATTAGAAGATAAACAAACAGATCGAATGAATTTAGTTTTTGAATGGCAAGAGAGCTTAAGCCACAAGGTGGAAAATTCGAAAGACTCCAAATTAGAGACACGTGAACAAACAACATCGTTACTCACGTACGCACAACAACCGCCTTTGACTAAAAATTGAGGATAGAGACAGGATAAGGGTTTGCTGTCAGAACGTTCAAGAATCTAAGTTTCGGTGAAGAACAAAAGGCGAGGTCTAGAAGAAGAAAGGTGATGTTCAACAAAGTGGAAATAGGATTGAAGACCGCGAATGTTGCAGAAATTAATGAAAAAATAGACCGTGCGTCAGGAAAAGCAGGCTGCAGAGTCCTGGTGGCACTATCCCCATCACTGGAGGCCAATAACTATTAAGTAGTGACGAAAGAAGGGGTGGATGAGGGGCAATTTTTGGAAGTCTCTCTTCGGGCCTTCTCCGAGGCTATTGTTCTTAACACCATAATTATTATTATTTTTTTAAAGGATGTGTGCCTGTAAGTTTTTTTTGTGTGTGTGGAAGAGAGCCTACTCCGAGTAGAAGAATGTGAAGATAAGCGGGAAATAATAATAATAATAATAATAATAATAATAATAATAATAACAATAATAATAATAATAATAATAAAAATAATAATAATAATAATAATAATTTCATTTCATTTCATTTCATTTCTACATTTTCTTCATAAGTACAATTATAATTTTGCAATGTTTCAGTAGGTCATGTTCTACTAAATACAATATTAATAATTTGTTAACTGTACATTGCTTCTATGGGATTCACATTGGTTTACATTGAACCCCAAAGTTTAGTTGATAAATTGTTCATCAATTTATTTTAATAGCCATTTAGATGCAAATATAATGCATATAAAATAGCGAGCAATAATAATTATGCAAATAATAATACATAAAGTAGTAAAGATAGTAATAATAATATTGATTATAACAAAGCTAATACTAACAATAAATGTCACGTCAAGATAAGAATTTTCAGAAATATTGGTAATTTTTCAGCTTTAATCTTTATTCAATTTTCAGTATCAAAAATCAAATAAACAATTCATCAAATAATAGTAAAAGTAATAATAAAAATAATAATAAAAAAACAAAATAATAAATAAAAATAAAAATAAAAATAATAAAAAAAAAAAAAAAAAAAAAAAAAAAAATAATAATAAATAATAAAAAAATAAATAATAAAAAAAAAAAAAAAAAAAAAAAAAAAAAAAAAAAAAAAAAAAAAAAAAAAAAAAAAAAAAAAAAAAAAAAAAAAAAAAAAAAAAAAAAAAAAAAAAAAAAAAAAAAAAAAAAAAAAAAAAAATAATAATAAATAATAATAAAAAATAAAAAATAATATTTTTAATAAAAATTAATTCAAAAATTAATTATAATTAATAAATAATAATAATAATAATAATAGTAATAATAAAATAATAATAATAATAATAATTATAATAATAGCAAATAAAAGTAATAATAATAATTAAAATAATAATAATAATAATAATAATAATAATAATAATAATAATAATAATAATAATAATAATATAATAATAAATAATAATAATAATAATAATAATATATAATATAATAATAATAATAATAATAATAATAAATAATAATAATAATAATAATAATAATAATAATAATAAAAATATATATTAGTAAAAAATAGTAAATATATTATAGAATATTATAATAATATATAATAATAATAATAATAATAATAATAATAATAATAATAATAATAATAATAATAATAATAATAATAATAATAATAATAATAATAAATAAAAATAATAAATAAAAATAATAATAATTAACAATGATAAAAGTAATAATACTAAGAATAACAATGTACTTAAAAATATCAGTAATAATAACAAGTTCATATGCGTATCCCAAAGGGATACGCTTATGTTCTTACTGACAGAATATTAAATTTTATATATATATATATATATATATATATATATATATATATATATATATATATATATATATATATATATATATATATATATATATATATATATATATATATATATATATATAATTTTATAATTTTAAATATTTTATTTTTATTATTATTATTATTATAATAATTAAGGATGCACCGATTAATCGGCCTAATCGGCCATATTACCGATTAATCGGTAATCGGCTATTCGCACGATTGATCGGCCGTTTGCTTAAATCCTTTACCAGAACAAACCAACCGTTACAAGACCATTTCGTAACTGCCAAGTTAATCATTAGATAGCTTCGACACAGTAACAAATAACAATATCAATATAATTTTAAAAATTGTTAGTCATTTTGTGCCTGGCTGCTATTATGGCTTTTGTCTTTTATTTTTTTTTATTAAGAAATCATTCAGAAATTATAAAACCTAAACATATTATAATTGACTCATTGTTAATACAAATACTACAAATACATACATACAAATTGCATAAAAATACTACTAAATTTTGGCAGTTTTTCCTTGTTTTCTGTTAATACTGTTGCCTCTTCAATTCATGTTGTCTTCTATCTCAGCTCTCAAGCTCATCAGTATTTTATTGATAGTCAAACAGGAGCTGTCTCTTGTTTGACTATCAATAGAATTTATCTCAGCTTGATGTTCTACAATATCTATAACCCATTTCTTAATAGTGTCTTTTTTAATGTCATCCTTTTGAAATTTCAATTTAAATCTGGGATCGAGAAAAGTAGCCAAGCACAGAAATTTTTCATTTATGTATGATGCAAATCTTTTTTCAGTTGATGCACTGAATTCTTCAACAGTTGAAATAATTCCACTAAATTCACCAGTAGGTTTGGTAGCTTTTAATAGAAATAATCTGAGAGCTAATTATTGTAGGGCTTATCATTGATATAGTTGATGTTCTGTTACTTGATTCTTTGCTGATGTCTTCAAATGGACTGGACAACTTTTTCAACAATTGTATATTGGTAACTTGATAAAGTTGAATTGTTATTGTCAACAGCATACAATATAAGAGCTTTTCGCTGTTCTAAATTTCTTTTCATCATATGATATGTTGAATTCCAACGAGTAGACACATCTTGAATCACTTGTGTGTTTGTCTAATTTAAGCTGCTCCTGGATTTCGGTTAATTTGCTAATCGCTAATGGAGAATGATTAAAGTGTGAGACTATTTTTCTGATAATTGCAATTATATTGCTCACAGCCTTTTGCGAAAATATTGATTCATTTACTGAAAGTTGCAATGTGTGTATGAAACATAATAGTGACTGCACACCACACTCCCTCATACTACCAACCATATTTGCTGCGGAATCTCGTAGTACAAGAAAAATTTTGTTTGAGATCTTATACTCATTCAGAACAATGTGTAGTTGTTCACTTATTATTTCAGCTGTATGTGAACCAGGGAAAGGAACAACTCTAAGCACAGCTCTACATTGTTCAAACTCATCTGAAAGCCAATGGCCTGTCACACTCAGAAATGGAGCATTATTTGTTGAAGCTGTCCAAATGTCTGTGGTTAAAGAAAGACTGCTAATTTCATCGAGCGATGTCTGAATTTTTGCTTTTACTTTCATAAATATATCCGGAATTAATATGTCTGTGAAATATTTTCTTGATGGAATTCTGTAATTAGGACAGAGTTTTGCAATAAGCCTTTGGAATCCAATGTTAGATGTTAAAGAATATGGTTGAATATCAACAGCTATCATTTTTCCTATCAAAAAATGTATCTCTTTGGACTTGTAATCGTTAATATTCCAAATTTTACTCTTTTCTAAAACTGATTGAATAGTTGGTTGAACTTTTTTTGGAGGCTCATAGTTGCTGTAACTTGCTTCTGAAGTACTTGGCTGTGACCAATCATATTGCCTTTTCAGCTTATCCGTTTCAGCTTTTGCTTCATCTGAATGAATTTTCTTAATGTGGTTCAACATATTTGTCGTTGCATAACTTTTTGCAGATTTGCCACCTCTTGATATGGTGGCTTTACATAATTTACAAATACATTTACTGTTATCCTTAGGATGAACATCAAAATACTTCCAACAATAACTGGTTGACATACTGCTTTCGTTACAAAGTAATTAAATTTTTATTATTTATATCTCTATAATCGAGATTCTAGAATCTAGAGTTATCTTTAAAATTTTAAATTTTTATTTTTTAATATATCTGAAATGTAAGTAATAAAAATGATTTACATTAATAATGAAAACATGCATAATTATTAGTAATAAATAATAATGTTGATAACTGCTTTTTCTCAGTATTAATTTAAATTAATAATAAGCAATAATTTATTATTAATTAATTAATAATAACTCATTACTTTTTAGGTGTCATTGATGATAGGCCGATTAATCTGTAATCGGCCGATTTCCAAGGCAGATTAATCGATAATCGGTAATCGGCTACTCGGCTTATCGGTGTACCCCTAATTATTATTATTATTATTATTATTATTATTATTATTATTATTATTATTATTATTATTATTTATTTAAAGAAATTTAATAAAATTATTATTAAAATATTTAAATTGAAAATATATAATTCATTTACTTTTATTTAAAGAAATATATATATATATATATACACATTTGGTGAAGCTACTTAATATTGGTCCGGCCAATTGGCTTACAAACCCATGTTAAAGTATAGGCTTAAAAAAAAAAACTTTCAGAATAATATTAATTTGATAATAGATAAATAATAATAATAATAATAATAATAATAATAATAATAATAATAATAATAATAATAATGATAGTAATAATTAGTACAATCATTGTGATTAGACTGATGCAACTTCTTCTAATATTAACAATATAAACAGAATAATAATAATAATAATAGTGAATAATAATAATAATAATAATAATAATAATAATAATAATAATAATAATAATAATAATAATAATAATAATAATAATAATAATAATAATAATAATAATAATAATAATAATAATAATAATAATAATAATAATAATAATAATAATAATAATAATAATAATAATAATAATAATAATAATAATAATAATAATAATAATAAATAATAATAATAATAATAATAATAATAATAATAATAATAATAATAATAATAATAATAATAATAATAATAATAATAATAATAATAATAATAATAATAATAATAATAATAATAATATAATAATAATAATAATAATAATAATAATAATAATAATAAATAATAATTAATAATAATAATAATAATAATAATAATAATAATAACAATAATAATAATAATAATAATAATAATAATAATAATAATAATAATAATAATAATAATAATAATAATAATAATAATAATAATAATAATAATAATAATAATAATAATAATAATAATAATAATAATAATAATAATAATAATAATAATAATAATAATAATAATAATAATAATAATAATAATAATAATAATAATAATAATAATAATAATAATAATAATAATAATAATAATAATAATAATAATAATAATAATAATAATAATAATAATAATAATAATAATAATCGAGATAAAGATAATTAGTATTGGTTTATATAATTCTTTTTGATTTTGTAAGTAAAAGCTTTCAATGATCTTTCGTTTTTTAGTTCTGTCGGTAGTTCATTAAAAAGCTTTGCTGATTTATAGGTCATTGATTTTTTAGCTTTTTCTAATCGATAAAAAGGAGAATTTATATGCCAGTTATTTCGCAAGCTTAAAGGCCTATCTCTTCGATTTTGGTTGTTATGAAAGGTAGATAATAAGAAGTTTTAAGCATTATTATTTAAAATTTTATGTTGTTGGCTTCAGCCATATTGACTCCGGTTCCGCTTTTTAATTTTGGTTCATCCAATAATTGTGCTATGTTCTTTCCCAATACCAGAATTGGAAGCCTATCAACAAGTTCTTTTGATGTTAGATACTGTATCAACTTTCCATCCCAGTGAACTATCAATGGGTTCTCTGATTTGAATTCTTTTTTCAAATCTGTTGTTATGTGCTTCCTTTGTGCCATTCGTTGACGACGAACAAAAGACCGATTTATATTTATCTTGCTTGCATCATGGCCTAAAGAGCAGGCAGTTATGTGGCGATCCAATTACACATCTTTCTATCCAAAGCTCTAGTCAAGGAGGGTGTGGTAATGTTGGTTCTGGCTCTTTTCACCTTTTTACACATAGGAGAATTTACCCCACCAACAACACTGAATATTTTTATAATCATCATTTGAATCAATTTCGTCGACGGTGGTTAAGGATCTACTTGAGAACTCTAATTGTGCTAAAGTATTTAATGCAGAACTTCTTCTCTTTCTCGCCGACTTTGTTCTGCAAGTCGTTCTTGTCTTTCACGACTCCTAAATTCTTATCTTATTAGATCTCTGTCTACAATATTCATTTTTTCTCTTCTTCCCCTTCACGAGGGGCAATTAAGAAAGCTTTATCTTCTGCGTTCTTTATTTTTTTTGAAGCATCTGCATGAGCGACATCGAAATGGTTTTGCAATTGGTTTTTAATTGTATTCTCTCTAACTATTTGACTAAAAGAACGACGAGTCATTCCTTTCTTTGTTAATTCGCATTCTTTGTAAAGTATTTCAATTTTTGTTATGATATCATCTTTACTCATCGTTAGAATATGGCCATATCCCAAAAATTCTGTACCATTTCAGTTTGAGTTGTAACATAATGAGTTGTAAAATAATGTCAAGATTGATTGGAATTTTTTTTGCGTTCGATTAGGAAAAAAGTTGGTCTACGGGAAAATCCCAGTTGTATTCAGTTTTTGGATTCTTTTAAAGCTCTTGCGGTTCACTCGCTAATGAAGCCGCCTAACTCCTCAAATTCATGTACTGACAGTGGTGCTCTTCTCCTTTTCAAAATTGCGAGTAAATGCAAAATGTAATAATGATCCAAAAATTATTTTAAATGCCAGTATTTTTTCCGAGTATGAAAATGAAACTAACGAAGTTACCTCTCTTCCAACTAAAATAGATCAATTATTTTTAAAAACAAATACTTCTGATTTTGTAGAAAGAAATCGAGTGCTCTACGTTATTGGTTATAATGCTGAGAAAATGATAATCAAGTACAGAGACTGTTATATGTGTCAGTTTGGGACAGAAGGAAAATATTGTGTTGGAGATGATAAGGCAGAGAGTAGAAAATAATTAGATATAGAAGAGGCTGAAGACCTTCTAAAGAGAAGATATAAGAAAAGTATAAAAGAATTTATACTAGAAATATTTATCAATAGGAAAGTCCGAAAGTCATTATTTTTGACCGAAGACGTCCAAGGATCGAACTCTTCGAGATAGCTAGAAAAGAAGAAGAGCATAAAAACTCTTGAATAATACTGAAGAACTTAATAAGTAAGAACTAGAAGCGAAGAGGAGATCAAGAAATCCTGAATTATATATTGTGACTTGACAAGAGAGTTTATCAGATAAAGGATTAAGATTCCTTAGCAGAACATCATACGAAAAGAGTTATAGTAGAGATAATTTCAAGGAGGAACACGACAAAAGGGTCGAGAGATTTTAAAAGTGATATTAATTAAAAAGAGGCAGAAGAACCCCCTTAAGAAGAAGTGAAGATCACAGTACAAGAAGATTCTAACGAAGAAGTCGCCTTCTAGAAAGTTATTAACTTTAAAATCTGATATTATTTAGGATATCTTTTGTTTAATTAATATTTTCATCCCCTAGACACATTTCGAACTAGTTAAAGAACTCCGGGGCTGTCACTGTTAACGATCATCATTATCGGGCCAAGTCTTGTGACAATATATATATATATATATATATATATATATATATATATATATATATATATATATATATATATATATATATATATATATATATATATATATATAATATATTATAATATAATATAATATATATAAATATTTATAATATATATATATAATAATATATATATATATATATATTATATATATATATATATATATATATATATATATATATATATATATATATATATATATATATATATATATATATATATATATATATATATATATATATATATATATATATATATCTGTCAAGTTCATTTTTTAATTCTTTTAATAGTGAAATTCCTCTAAGGCTTTCTTAATTCATTTGTTCTATCCTCATTTTAATAATGATGATTTCGTCGACTACTTTATTATGATCTATCTACCCAAACCCCAATGTCACAAGATTGCACTACTTTTTTAATTTTAAATAATTTCATTTCAAAAAATGGCAAACTCTTAGGAGTTTGTCCTAGATCAATTGATTTTTAATCTTTATTACAACTGTAACGTAGAAGAGAAACCCTAGTTTATTTTCTTCGGTTTTCTATATGTTGTTATCTTTTTGATTCAAACAGGTTGGAAAACAAGTAAGTCAAACTTTTCTGTTTTCTTTATAAAATAATCTCTTGCCTATGTCTTTTCTCGTTTTTTTTTTTTTCTTGCTTCTCTTTCTAAATAAGTTTTAAAAAATTAAAATGTCTGAGATCCCTACAAATATTTTCAAAGAAAATCATTTAATTGCTTTGGATAGATATTACGCAACACGGTGCTGGACCGATTCAGTAAATATTTTCGGAGTGTTAAGTATGAGCATGTTGCATTTTTTTTTGGTTTCAGTGAATTTTTGAAAAATTTTCTTTATCTTTTCACAAAAATTCTCTCTATAATGCTTGTGGAATTTCGAAAACATTCTACATTACAAAATAATAATAATAATAATAATAATAATAATAATAATAATAATAATAATAATAATAATAATAATAATAATAATAATAATAATAATAATAATAACAATAATAATAATAATAATAATAATAATAATAATAATAATAATAATAATAATAATAATAATAATAATAATAATAATAATAATATATGGAATCTTTGAAGTCTGTTTCTTCATGTATGTAAATTGGAAATTCAAATGTAAATAAAAAAAAAGTCTTTCAGGAAAAAAAGTTCATTAAAAAATTAAGTTTTTTAAAAATATTTGGATAAAAAACCCCGGTAAAGTCGCCCTCTTTTAGATTTCCTTAATAAGGTTTACCTTTGTTGTTGAGAGGTAGATAACGATAAAGAGATAATAAGAAGAGACCAACTGCAGGAGGCCACACACAGCAAGAAAAACTTCATAAAGACGTGCAAAGTCTCTAAAGAACAGCAGAGGTTCCATCTACACAAAAGAAATCTCCTTCTGCAGCAAGCTGAACTTCTCTTACAGAAAGGAAATCGAGAAAGAGATTTTGCTCTTGACCGTCGAAGACTCAAATTTGGACGGAAGGTGAGGAATGTCATTTGCAGAATTACTTCAATTTGCCCTTTCTAGATATATATATATATATATATATATATATATATATATATATATATATATATATATATATATATATATATATATATATATATATATATATATATATATATATATATATATATATATATATATATATATATATATATATATATATATATTAGGGATGGAGTGAAACCAAAATTTTTACCGATACCGATACCAATAATTTTAAATCACCCGGTACTGGGTACTGATACTAATAAAAAAATTTTTACGGAACTCATTGAGGTTGAAATAAGATTGAAAATATTCAATGATCATAAAATTTACGTTTTTGACTATTCGTAATACTTAGTTATTTTGCAGTTATATTTGCAGTTATTTTTGCAGTTATATTGCTAAACAAAACTGTTGATAAGTGATATAGGGTTGGAGCCACCAAAACTTGCATCCGACTTGCGCTAGTGCATGGTCTATTTTCTTTATTAATTTATGCAACATTCGCGATGTTCAATACAATTTTCATTTTGTTGAATACCACCTCTCTTCTTTAATACCTAACCTCTTATTCTTGGCAGAAACATAAGTGCTTGAGCGTTCTGAAAGCAAACCATTTATCTACCTTCAATTATCAGCCAAAGGAGGTTGTTATGTATATGTGCGCTATGATTTTGTTTTCTCTCGTGTCTCTATTCAAGAGTCTTCTCAATTTTCTACCTTGTGGCTAAAGCTCCTGCCATTCTACGTCTAAATTCACTTGTTGTGTTTATTTATCTCCTAATTTACTAACTATCTTAAATTCTTTGATTATCTAAACTCCAAAACAGAGAACATTCCCTCTTCTCCTTTCACAGAAATTATCATATTTGGTGATTTCAATGTTCACAGCCGAAAATGATTTTCTTCTAGTTTTCATGATACACCCGGTGAAAGTGCCTTTCAATTCACCATCCACAACTCAACATTCAAAACCTTTTTTAAAACTTCTAATGCTTCTCCTTATATTGTCAGACTCTATCCTCTTCTAGAAGATAGAGTCTGACAATAATCTCTGATCTCTGTATTGTCCTCTATCTTTTCAAGCCTTCAACAAAAAACTTCCGCGTATTTTGAAGAAACATTTGTGACATTTCGGTGCCCAAGCTGGTTAGACTTTCGGGCGTATTTCTTTGATCTCCTGTAGACTAAATTATATAATCTTTCCCTTGTACTAAACCTTACAAACCTTGGTTTAACTCTGCTTATTCTCGTGCAATTTGCAGCAAGGATGCTGCCTTCAGGAATTACCGTTGTTTTCAAACATCAGAAAATCAAACAATTTATATTTCATCCCGAAATCGTACAAAATCAGTTCATGTTCTTTGTAACACTAAAAACTCATTTCTCAATACAAAATGCATTAATTTATACATATAGGTTTATACTAGTGATGGCATCCGCATCCGCATGCGCGGATGCGGAACATCCGCACAAAAATCAACATCCGCATCCGCATCCGCATCCGCATTTTCGAAAATTCAACATCCGCATCCGCATCCGCATCCGCACATTCGGAAATTCAACATCCGCATCCGCATCCGCATCCGCACTTTCAAAAATTCGACATCCGCATCCGCATCCGCATCCGCAAATTAGAAAATATGACTTCCGATCCATCACTATATATATATATATATATATATATATATATATATATATATATATATATATAATATATATATATATATATATATATATATATATATATATATATATATATATATATATATATATATATATATATATATATATATATATATATATATATATATATATATATATATATATATATATAATACTGTATATGCGAATTGTAGATCAAGAGTGAGGGTGAAGAGAGAACTATCGGATTGGTTTATCATAGGAGTGGGATTGAGACAGGGGTTTGTAATTTCTCCATGTTATTTAATCTATTGATGAATGGTTTACTTAGAAAAATGGAGAGAGAAGGGAAGAGTATTACGTTGAGAAATATGGAGGGTGAATGTGAAGTGAATGTTTTACTTTTTTTCAGATGATGCGGCATGTGTTGGTGGCAGAATCTGGAGAAAAGATGAGAATACTTGTGAGAGAGTTTGAAGGGAAATGTGCAAACACGAGATTGAAATTCAATCCAGCGAAGAATAAAGTTATGAGGATTGGAGGTGGGGATGAGGAAATGTGGAGGGAGGAATTGGTTTGTAGAAGTGTGAGAATGGAAACTTGAGGAGGTGAATGAATTCAAATATCTAGTAATGTTGGGTGGAAGGTAAGGGTGCGACGGAAAAAGGAATAAAGAACAGAGTGGTAGAAGGAATGAAAGTATTGGGGGGCCTAAGAAAAGTATGGAAGAAAGAAAAAATTTCGAAAGAAATAAAGATTAGAATGTTTGAATGTATGTGTTCATCTTCTGTATTGTATGTGTGTGAAACATAGACGATAAATGCTCAGTCGAGAAAAAGTTTCAATGTCTTTGAGATGAAAGATTTGAGAGCGATATATAAATTAAGTATTATTGATAGAATTAAAAATGAAAGAATAAGGGAGATGTGTAAATGGAAGAAGGGTGTAATTGATAGAGAGGAGGAGGATGTGCTAAAATGGTTTGAACATATGTGAAGAATGAAAGAGAACAGAATGGTTGGCAAGGTACGTAGATCCGATGTAGATAGGGGAAGGGTAGGGGGAGGCGAAGGCCGAAGTGGAGATGGATGGATGGAGTGAGAGTGATTTTGATGGAAGGAATTTGAGTTTAGACGACTGAAGAAGATTTGTGCAGACAGAGATGGAGGGAGGTGGTGAAAGCGTTGAAAGGTAAGAATAGTTATATTTGTAAGGGAATTGTGGCGGGCACCACCTCACGAAAGTGGGAAAGGTGATAGTGATATAATATATATATATATATATATATATATATATATATATATATATATATATATATATATTATATATATATATATATATTATATATATATATATATATATATATAATATATATATAATATATATATTATAATTAACATCCGCATCCGCATCCGCATCCATATCAAAATTCAACATCCGCATCCGCACTTTCGAAAATTCAACATCCGCATCCGCATCCGCACTTCTCCAAAATTCAACATCCACATCCACATTCGCAAATTGGAAAATATGACATCCGATCCATCACTAGTTTATACATAACTCAAAATAACGGAAATCTCTTATTTAAAGTTTTCAGAAAACCCACTTCATGCAATCAACTTTTACATGCATACTCTAATCATCCAATATATATAAAACAAAATATTATGTTTTTTGCGCTCATTACTTGTTACTGATTCGATATTTTTGAATGACGAGATAAATTGTTATATATTAATTTTTAACATTAAGTTACACACTTCGTTTTATTATTAAACAGTATCATAGAGCAAAAACAAATATAAATAGCAACAAAAAACTCGTTGTCCTTAATATTCTTCAAAACAAATATACATAACAACAAAAAACTCGTTGTTCTAATATTCTTAAAAACACTCATCACTTACGCAAAATCACTTATCTCCTTACGTTTTTCCATCTATACATTGTGCAATTTACATTTGATCTTTACATTCCAGATAAATTATTCCGAACTCTTCTTATAAACAAAGCAACATTCTATGAGAAAATTGGAGGAGTCTACACGATCCCTTGTAAATCTTGCTATCACTCATATTTTGGTGAAACCTTGAAATCTTTGCGTTTCCGTCTAGACCAACATAATGCAGACGTAAAAAGATTCAATGAAAGCAATGCAGTTTCCTTGCACATTGCAGAACATCATCAGATAAACTGGAATGGCGTCAAATTTATTTTTTCCTTAAAAACAAAAAATTAAATAGATTAACTGAATCCTTTTTTAATAAAACCTTACATAAATTTAATACATCATCTAATTTTTTCGAAATGGATGAATACTTAGTCAAATATCTAAAAGTTGTTTTTGCAAAATATTTTCATTTCATGAGAGACGACCAAGTGCAAGAATTAATAGTTGGCTAAGGGGGATAATCTTTTTACTGACTTGGCGATGTTCCCTTAATGACTTTTTTCTTTTCCTTCAACTCAATGTTGTCTGAAGAGGGGAACCGAGTCAGTCTTCCGTAACGTGATAATTGTTTTAACCTTCTAATTTTGTTGTCTTTTTTTTACTACAACTGTTGTCCCTAATTTAATGTTTTATCTTTTATTATTTAATTAAAAGTGGTTTATATTTTCGATTATATATATATATATATATATATATATATATATATATATATATATATATATATATATATATATATATATATATATATATATATATATATATATATATATATATATATATATATATATATATATATATATATCCTTCACTTTTGACAGGCAAAAAACATATCTTATTTTATACGACCATAGTGCTTTTACTCGTGCTCTTCCCTTTTCTCTATTTTGAGGGAAATATTCCAAACCTCTTCCCCAAAATGAGAGGTGGTGGCATAGCCCCACCACCAGATTTCTTTCAACTTTTTCCCTGATTCCCGTATGAGAGGTGCCCAAGACTTCATGATATTTCCCTGAGAATATTTTGGTAGTGTTGCCTCCGATTTGATTGATTCTAGCGAGGTCCTAGCCCCCAAACTCAGTTTTATATCCAATTTAAGTTTTTATGATTAAGTAGGGGTTCTGGAACTAACCTACTCCTCTGATCCTCTGATCCATGATCCTCTCAATCAATACCAGCTCACAATCCTTCTTACACTCTTTCTTCTTTTTCTGGTGATTTGGAAGTTGGAGACCTTCTATTGTTCCTTCTTAAAGGAATTTTCTTGAAGTGCACGGAAGCACGAGAATCAGCAACCCCATTTGAGTGCCTGGATGCATATTACCTTTACTTCTGAGTGTCGGAAACATTTTTGAAAGCCCGAAAGCCTTTAAGTTCAATCAGCTTATCGCTACGCAGTGACGTACTCATCTTCGCTCAATCTTGATTCTTCACCATGTTGTTCCTTCTTCATCAACTATCTTGAATATTTAATCACATGATATTGATATCCATTTTAAATTTTGGATTTCGTGGTGTTTTCATATCTTCCATCTTGAATTTCCCTTGATCAATTGGCTTAGCTCACTATCTATTGGTCAAATCTTCAACCAATTTCTAACTTCGAAGCCACAAATAAAATTTCAAATTGGAATAATCACCATATGATGATAAGTCGTCAAAAAACTTGTATTTTCACAAATGTATTAGCTACAAACACTTCTAGCAGAGTTTTGATACCTGAGTTTTAGAAAAGAAAGTTATATGCCCTTTTCTGTCCAACTTTCATAAAAATATATTTTTTTTTTTAATTTTGGAAAATTTACCCTTCCAGACAAAAAAAAAAAAAAAAAAAAAAAAAAAAACTACATGTAAGACTTTTTTCATTTTTTTAGGGTGCATAAAGAAGATATAAAGCTACAAATTTTTCTCAATACCTTACTCAACGCTATTTGTTCTTTTCGAGATATAGCCTCTCAAATTTGGCCAATTTTAAAGAAATTTCAAAATTTCCAATTTTTGAGAGGCCATATCCCGAAAAGAACAAATAGTATTGAATGATGTATTGAGAGAAATGTGTAGCTCTGTACCTCATCTGGACACCTGCCAAAAATACACAAAAATACAAAAAACCTAATGTGTAGTTTTTTTTTTTTTTTTTTTTTTTTTGTCCTGGAGGGTAAACTTTCCCAATTTTTTTTTACATTTTGAAATTCAAGTGCATATAACTTTTTTCCTAAATCAGAAATCAAAAATTACCAGGTTCTGATTCTTGCAATTGGGGATGAGAATATAGTTAAATTTTCAGGTTATTTCGACTAGTGGTTTGGCCCCTCTATTCACTTTTTTTGGAGGAAAATTTTCCAAAAACTTACAAACCGTTATAGATACGGAAAACGTCACTAATCGAGGTTATTCAGCTCCTTCAAATGCAAATACCCAGCAAATTTCATAAGAATCTGTCCAAAAAAAAAATTTTTTTTTTTTTTTTTTTTTAATTCACTCCCTCACCCCTTTTTTTTAAACTGATGATTTGAGAGAAAGAAGAAGAAGAGAAGATGTGCTTTATTTTGATGTTAAGAAAGTCGAAGAATTTAGGATAGTCAAAAGAGTTAGGAGAAAAATAAACAGAACTAATGAATTTCTCTCTCTCTCTCTCTCTCTCTCTCTCTCTCTCTCTCTCTCTCTCTCTCTCTCTCTCTCTCTCTCTCTGTCTCTCTCTCTCTCTCTCTCTCTCTCTCTCTCTCTCTCTCTCTCTCTCTCTCTCTCTCTCTCTCTCTCTCTCTCTCTCTCTCTCTCTCTCTCTCTCTCTCTCTCTCTCTCTCTCTCTCTCTCTCTCTCTCTCTCTCTCTCTCTCTCTCTCTCTCTCTCTCTCTCTCTCTCTCTCTCTCTCTCTCTCTTCTCTATCTATATATATAATATATATATATATATATATATATATATATATATATATATATATATATATATATATATATATATATATATATATATATATATATATATATTATATATATATATATATATATATATTTATATATATATATATATATATATATATATATATATATATATATATATATATATATATATATATATATATATATATATATATATATATTATATTTGTGATGGATCGGATGTCATTTTTTCTCGGATGGGATGTGGATATAAAATTTTCGTCAAGTGTGGATGCGAATGCGGATGTTGAATTTTCGAAAAATGTGGATGCGGATGTTGAATTTTAAGTGCGCATGCGGTTGCCATCACTATATATATATATATATATATATATATATATATATATATATATATATATATATATATATATATATATATATATAATATATATATATATATATTATATATATATATATATATATTTATAAAGTAATATTAATTATAATATTATTATATAATTATAATGCACTTCTAATACATTTAATAAACATTTAGCTATTAGAATTTGATTTAAATTTAAAGGAGAAAGTGTTGCCAAGTTTTAATTTTTTATTCCTTAATCTTATCTTAATCTTCCTTCTTCTTGTTTTTTCCTGTTCAAATATTTACTTTAATTTTTTTATTGATGAATTTAAATAAAGAAATATCAAATGAATTTATTTCGATATGTGTAATGAGGGAGTGTCGTATTTTGTAAGGAACCCTTTACTGGCTATCTTCTCTTCTCTCTAACTCTTGGTCCTTTGCTATACGGCATTGCGGTGAATCTATTGTTGTGACTAGAGATATATAAAAAGCCTTCGATAGATAGAATCTGGAAGAGAGCAATGATTTCTAAACTTCCCTCTTTCTTAATCTATCCATTTTTCTGAGATATCCTTTTCAGTCGTTTCAGCTATTGTATTGCAACGACCACCATCGATCCATTAAATTTATTTATAAATAATGATGTTCCTCAGGGATCTCTTCTATCTTCAACTTTTTTCTGCTTTTCATTATTGGCTTTCTCTTTACTGCTTAATCGCTAATTTATTTCTATGCCGATGACTTTACGTGGTTGTCTGTTAATCCCTTAAAACCTCAGTTTCCTATCTTTCAAGTCTATATAATATTCCAAAAAACTATGACGTCTTCAAGCACACAAAACTCAAATCTTTATCTGTCCTTAATGTTTTTGGTGTTTCTTTTTCTCGTGAAATTTCTTGGAAGCATATCATTATCTCTCTTTCTAAGCAAACTTCTAAGAGGTTGGGTCTACAGAGATCACTTTAAATTTTCTTCAAGTCATTCCATTGCTTGCTTTTAATAAGGGGGAGAGAGTTGTCTATCGGTGTATATAGAGCTTGATTCAAACATCTGGGGTGGTTTCACTTACACAGTTCTCGCTGAAAAAATGGAATCTAGTAATTTTCGTCTTATCAAATATGAACTATTCTGTTCTTACTAACTCTCTCCTGTCTCTATCTACCCTTTGTTTTGTTGTGTCACACTATGCAATAGATATTACACGGACAATGCTCATCTGAACACCCCACATAGTCTCACTCTTTTTCTTTCCAATTAACTGACACCAGACTTAACCTCTGTGTTTGATCTTACATGTACTCTTTTGGTAAAGTCTGGAACTCATTCTCTTTATCTAATTTCTCAATCTTCTTTTACTTTTACACCTTCAAACGGTGAGTATCGAGGGAAGTTGGTTTTCAGTTTAGTCCCTCCTGAGGATTTCCCAACTTTGATGGAATTAGTGGGGTTCTAACCTTTGTCCAACAGATATATATATATATATATATATATATATATATATATATATATATATATATAATATATATATATATATATATATATATAATATATATATATATATATATATATATATATATATATATATATATATATACCTCGTTTTACGGCGCTTCGTTTTATGACGCTTCGCTCATACGGCGCTAAAATATTTTTTCGGCGCTTTTCCCGCTCTTACAGCAACCATGCGCTGTACAGCTTTTAATCAACAAATTTCCCATGCGGCGTTCAGTTTGAACGCAGCATTCATAACACGCGCATCGCTCTCCACTTTACCTCCAAATTTAATACAGTAGTGCTACAATTGTGTTAATACGCATTTATATTACGTATACATACCTTCACTGTATACCCATATAGACATGGCCCCTAAGACTAGTGAAAAGAAGAGTCGGAAGTCACTTTCATTGGAAAAAAAGTTAGAAATGATTCACTTACATGATCAAGGCATTTCGATCGCTGAGATAGGCCGTAGCCTAGGCCTAGCTCGGCAAACAGTAAGTACAGTTACTAACTCTAAGGAAAAGATTTTGAAAGAAATTAAAAGTGCTACTCCAGTGAAACCTAAAATAATAAGAAAAAGGGACAGTGTTATTGCTGAAATACCAACTGAGGTGGTAGATATGGAAAGAGAGTTAGAACTTGAAGTTGCTCCTGAAGATGTGACGGAATTGCTGGCATCTCACGATGAACCTTTAACAGATGAAGATTTACTTTTACTCGATGAGTAACGTAAATTATTTCTAGAGGCTTAATCTGCTGTTGATGACGATGATGACAACGAAATTAAGGAAATGTCTGCAAAAAATTTAGAGCATTATGTAGGCCTACTGCATACAGTTGTGAAAGGTTTTAAATCAATGGACAATAACTTGAGAGAAGTTCGAGAGTTGGCAAAAGATTGCTAAACGACATCACATGCTACACTGAAATTCTTCGAGAGAAAAAGAGATGCTCAATGAAGCAAACGCCATTGACATCTTATTTTAAGCCAGTGCCGCAAATGCCCGCACCTTCAAATCTTATCATTCAACAGCCATCATCTCCTCAACAACCATCAACATTAACGCTAGACTCTCCACCAAGCAAGAGAATTAGATTCGTTGAAGGGTCAGATGACGAGTCTCACTAATCCCCTTCAACTTCCTTCAATGATATTAAAAAAGTTTTTAAAGCTAAAATATATTATTTTTACTTTATTTACCCTCCATTACGTATTTTATTTTTAAATTGAAACTGTTATTTTTAGCCTAGCGCTATTGCGCAAATAATAAATGATAGAGCAACCAAGTTTTAAGGTGTTCATATGTTGTAGCGAGTGAAAAAAAAGCAAGTGACTCGCATTGCGGCGGTGGTCTGGAACCATACCCGCCGTATTACCGAGGTATACCTGTGTATATATATATATATATATATATATATATATATATATATATATATATATATATATATATATATATATATATATATATATATATATATATATATATATATATATATATATATATATATATATATATATTAATTCAGAGATATCCGAATCTGGATTCGAGGATTCTGCATTCGGATTCGAGAATTCTAAAACTTGCTGGATTCAGATTCGGATTCGGATTCGAGAAATTCAAAATTGACTGGATCCGGATTCGGATTCGGATCTGGATATGGATTCGAAAGTTGTCCGATTCGCCCATCACTGATTTATATATATATATATATATATATATATATATATATATATATATATATATATATATATATTATATATATATATATATATATATATATATATATATATATATATATATATTACACATCACCACCACCCACGGGCAGAGCCCTATCCAAGGAGGGGGAAATGAAAGAATAAGGGAAACCCTACATTTTCCACCTAACGCAAATTTTGATGGTGAGAACAGATTTGAGCTTTAAAGTAATTAAGATTAAATTCGGCAGGGAACTCAGAAGATGGGAGAAAATTCCACAAAACAGAGGTGGCTGGAAAGGAGGAGGCACCACAGCGGATAAGTAATGGATTTAAGCGTAGACAATGCAATGCACCACTTTTGCCACGAGGCCGCCGTAAAGGTGGAGGTATACGAGTGGACAGTTTCCTTAAGAATTTGACGTTGTTGTACCTATAAAAAAGAGACAAGGCATCACTGTCACGTCGCAAAGATTAAAGGTCAAGTGATTAGGAAGAGCGGAACAATTTATAAATATTTTAGCCTTTGATTCAACTATTTCTAAAAGTCGGATGAAACCTAAGCCTCCCCAGATATGAGACCATTACTCCATACAAGGGCGGATGAAGCCCTTGTATAACTGGAGTAACTGCGAAGAAGGAAAAATTCTCGCAGTCTAAACAGAACTCCCAGCTCATTTGAGACCGCCCGAACAAACATTGTGATGTGAGTTTTCAAAGAGATTTTTTTGTTAATGTGAAGGCAAAGGATACTTATATTGTCAACAAGAGAGACGGGGGTTTTCTTGAGAGGAAGATTTCAAGAAGTTGAGTTTTTAAAGAGTTGAATTTCGTAAGGTTGAGACGACCCAACTGGGAAATTCTATCCAGATCTGCAAGAATGTAATCGGAAAAAATGAAGACGAGTGGCAACTCAAGAAGCAAAGAGGGAGCAGATTTGAAATGAGTAGAAGAATGGAGGGTCGAGTGACCAGTATATGAATGGTAAGGGTTATATGAGAATCTGGGAAGATTGTTAATGAAAAGTAGGAATAATTTGGAGACAAGGCAGAACCCTGAAGAATACAACTTATGACAGGAAAAGAAGAAGTCGTCCGATCAACTATAGCCGAAACGGATTGATTGGAAAGAAAGCTAGACATAAGTAAGCAAAGAGAAGGAGGAAACCCAAAGGAGGGGAGTTTGGAAAGCAGAGACGAATGTTATACCCGGTCAAATACCTTAGATATGTCAAGCGCCACCTCACAAGTCTCTCCATGAGCCCCAAGGGTTGAAGACCATAAATCTGTGAGATAGTAATGTATATTACAAGTTGACTACGAAAGTCGAAAGCCATACTGATGATCAGAAAGAATGGAATTTAATTCTAAATGACTCAAGAAATGAGAGCTGAGAAGGGTTTCAAAGATTTTAGAATACAAGTGAGAGCTATAGGGCGATAGTTAGAAGGATCAGAGTGGATACCTTTCTTCGGAATAGGTTGGACTAATGCCCTCTTCCAACACTGAGGAAAAGTACTAGTATTGAATCATAGAAAGAAAAATTGAGCGAGGGTGGAGGCATGCCATCCAGGCCGCTTGCATTCCTAACGTTCATAGATTTCAGAAGTCCATGTACAAGATCAAATGTAACCACAGGTAAAGGAGAGGAGAAGAAGTAGGAGGAGGAATGCATAATTAGAGGAATAAAAGAGACCTTTTCAGTTGGAATGTTAGCAAAAGAACCATCAGAGCGAATAAGAGGAGGAAATTAAGATTTACAGAAGTTGTTGGAGAGGTTTCTCGAAAGAGACCAAAAAGATTTGTCAGTAGGAGAATTTAGGAACTAAGTACACATTCGTTTGGTGAAAGTCCGTTTTGCACGTCGAAGAATATTCGAGCAGCGATTCTGAGCTATATGAAAATTTGCAATAGTGATAGGAGAAGGAGAATTTTTCTACCCTCTAAACGCGATGTCTGTATCCTGAATAAAACAAGAGCAAGCGCGATCGAACCTGGATTCTGAGGAGAGGTATATATATATATATAAATATATATATATATATATATATATATATATATATATATATATATATATATATATATATATATATATATATATATATATATATATATCTCCTCTGGTGGGAAAAGGCCGGAGGCCTACCAAATTCCACCAGAGTTGGGGAACATTCGGGATCTGATCGCTAATGGCCAACGTGACCCGATACACGAAGTTTAAAAGTGTGCAAGTCAAAGGAAGTTGGGAAAACAGATAAAGGGAGCGTGTTCCAGACATTACCAGTAGAGTACATGTAAGAGTGAGTATAGCGGTTAAGTCTGTGAACGGAGAGTTGGACAGAGAAAGGATGAGACTGCGTAGAAAGTCGTGTCGCACGAGCCCTTCTCAATGGAGGAGGTATGCGACGTGAGAGTTCAGAAGAGCAATGTCCGTTGTAATAGCGATAGTATAGAGAAAGTGATGCAACAATTCGACGGGAAGAAAGAGACTGGAGAGAGTTAGTAAGAGCAGGAGAATTGATGAGACCAAAAGCCCTAGACTCCACCTTTTCGAGAATAGCTGTATGTGTGGAACCACCCCAGATTTGAGAGGCGTACTCCATACAGGGGCGAACAACACCATTACACAGAGCAAGCAACTGGGGTGGCGTAAAAAAAACCACGAAGGCGCCTCAGAACACCCAACCTCTTAGAAGCTTATTTACAAAGAGAAATAATGTGATCTTTCCAAGAATGATCACGAGAAAAAAAGAAACTTCGAGATTATTGAGAACAGATGAAGGTTTGAGTTGAGTGTTTTCGAAGAAGGTATCATAGTTGTGTGGAAGATTGTCTCGAGTAGAAAGTTGGAGGAATTGAGTTTTTGAGGCATTGAAAACGACCATGTTTTTTCTGCCCCAATTAGAAATACGAAAAAGATCAGAGGTCAGTTGCTCCAAGGCCATCCTTCTTGAATCTATCAACTGCTGTTCTGTTGCGAGGGACGTCTTTCAAATTGAAAGGAGTAATGAAGGGTGGAGTCATCGGCATAGGAGTATAAGAAACGAAGTAATAGAGAGAAGATCATTAAAGAAAATTAGAAAAAGAGTTAGAGAAAATACAGATCCTTGAGGAACACCACTATTTATAGATTTATAGGAAGAACGGTGGACGTCTACAACAGCTGCTATAGAACGACCGAAAAGGAAATTAAAGAGAATGTCACAGAAAGAAGGATAGATTCCGAAAGAGGGAAGTTTCGAAATCAAAGCTTTGTGGCAGACTTTATCGAAAGCTTTCGATATGTCTAGCGCCACAGCGAAAGATTCACCGAAACCCCGAAGAGTGGAGGACCAAGAGTCAGAAAGAAGAGAAAGAAGATCAATATTAGAACGTTATTTACGAAAGCCATACTGGCGATCAGAGATAAGATTAGAAGAATTGAGATGCTTCCAAATCTTCCTGTTAAGGATAGATTCGAAAACTTTAGAAAGAACGGAGGTTAAAGAAATTGGACGATAGTTAGAGGGCTGAGAGGGGTCCCCCTTCTTCGGTACAGTTTGAATGAGCGCACGTTTCCAGCAAGAAGGGAAGGTTGAAGTAGAAAGACAAAGACGAAATAGTTTACCATGGCTTGGAGCAAGCTTGGAAGAACAAATTTTAAGAGCCACAGGAGAAATTCTATCAGGACAGTAAACCTTCTTAGTATAAAGCTCAGAGAGAGCAGAAATGACGTCTTTTGAAGAAATTCTAATTTTAGGCATAAATGAGTAGGAGGGGGTTGAAGGAGGAGGAAGTATAGCTCAGGAATCGTCTAAGGTTAAATCGGAGGCAAAAGTTTAAGACAAGAGTTCACCTTTAGAAGAAGGTAAAACAGCAGTTAACTAATTTTTGTTAACAGATAGTTATTGTTAAGTTTAATGATAAGTCGGTTGGTTTATTTTTACGTTGAGTTCTGAATGTAATTTAGTTAGGTTTTGTTTGGGTAGGTTAGGTTGCGTAATTGGTGCCATATGTAGAGAGACTCAAAAATTATTTCTTTTTACTCTTCCTGAACGTAAAGAAGAAACATTAATAAACTGAATATAATATAAAATTAAGACAGAGAGAACAATTTATAGTGATTGCTTATCCTCATACAGAAACATAAATAAAATATTTGGATATAATTTCAAATACAAAACGTTTCTCTTAATAAATAAATATTTGTTTAAAATTAATTAAATTGAAGGAGGTAGCTGAAAATAAATAATGAAATTCAGTGGTGGCTCGTGTAAACTTGGCAGAGAGGGGCTGCAAGTATATATATATATATATATATATATATATTATGATATATTATATAATATATATTATATATATATATTATAATCAGTATATATATATATATATATATATATATATATATATTATATATATATATATATATATATATATTATACATATATATATATATATATATATATATATATATATATGTAAATTTTTTTTTTCCAGAAAAAAAAAAGCCCAACCTTCCGCAACTCGGTACGATGTAAAACTGCTTTAGTTTGTTTACATTCTTTAAGATCTGTCTTTTTAGGACAAAACTAGCAACATTCAAATATTAGGAAGACAAACTAGCAACTTGAAAATAGCTGCTATACGAATTTGTCATTCTGTTTTTTCATAAGTTGCCAGATCTGTCTTATTTTTTAAGAATAATAATTTGGCCTAACTTGGGACTGAAATTTTACAGCCCATTCTTTATTTAATTTCAATGTGTGAAAAAAATATCGTACAATAAATTTGCAGTTTCAAAATGCATTTACTTGTTATTTTCTTTATTGATTTATGCTTTTTATGTATTAAGTTGTTAAAAAAATGAATTTAAATCACTTTTCTCTGACAAATATTTCATATTTATTCAACATCCTACGCCTGGTATTTTTAATTTGGAGGGGCTGCAGCCCTGGAGCCCATATAGACGAGCCGCCACTGATGAAATTGTATTTTCGACGTTAGAGAAATTAAAATTAAAAAATTTCCCCAAAATTTTGCATTTGTAAATGAAGACAGTGCTAACAACTTTTCTGCGTGAATTTTTTTTTTTTTTTTTTTAAAATTTTTATTTATATATATAATATATATTATATATATATATATATATATATATATATATATATATATATATATATATATATATATATATATTATATATATATATATATATATAGTTAGTTAGTTAGTAGTAACAAGACCTCTATTCTTGAGGCGGAATTTAATAAGAGCTATAAGAACTGAGACAAATTTACACATTTATTACCCACTAGTTTCAGATGATTTAATGATAAGTTGTGCATAAGCAGTTATTTCCTTTTAAAATATCTTAAAGATATTAAGTTTTAAGTTTGCTCATACGTTAAAAGTTGTTCGATGTAATATTATTAAAGTATATGTTGAAGAACACATGATATGGATGTATTCAAAGCTAAGCAATTTATGCTTTAGGGGAATTATTATATTAAAGTGTTAAATTTGGAGGATTTTGAGAAAGATTAATCAATATATTGGAGAACGTTAGGCGAAAATGTAAATTAAAGTTCCGAAATTATATGCTAAAAAGATTTTAGTTTACCTTTGGTCCAGCACTAATGTTAAATTTAAATATAGAGATAAATGTTATTCGAATAAGAGTTTGAGGAAGGAAATGTATGAGTTAAAGAGATGTCGTCGTGTCTTTGATCATGCCTTAGTGATATATTTAGGTTAAATAGAGAGATTTAACTTATATACTGATGAACTAGTAAAGCATATGGTGATAAATATATAATAAAATATAAGCTATAAGTGAGTATAATAAAATATAAGCTATAGAGTTTACTGTGATTTAGATCATGCCTTAATGATAAAAAAGTTTAGTGAGTTATGATGAATTAAAGATATACGTTGAAAAGAATTAAATTAAAAAATGCATGTATCGTTCTATAAATTGTATGTTAGAGAGATGGTGACATGTGCTTGCTCATGTCAAAGTATTTAAAGTCATTTAGTATATAAATATAAAGGCATATGTTGGAAGAATTATGGCATGAAGTGTGTGTCAAGTTTTATGAATTGTATGCCAGAGAGATTTAAGCATGTATTTGATCATGCCTTAAGATAAAAGTAAGGTAGTATATGGAAATTAAGATATATCTTGGAGAGATTAGGGTATGAAATATTTGTTAATTTCTATAAATGTGTAATAGAGAGATGTCGGCATGTCTTTGATTATTCCTAAGTGTTAAAATTTAGATTGAAAATTGAGTTTTAAAGCGCAAGTTGAGGGGCATAGTTTGGGAAATGTATTTGAAGGATCAACTGAATATGTGTCATATGGATGAAAGCCTCTCCTCGATAATTACTTTGCAATAAATTTAAGTTGAATATAGAGATTTAAGTTATATGTCTATGAATTTAGGTTTAATATAAATGCAAAGATCTTTAATTTGTATGTTAGATAGATGATGGCATGACTTTGCTCATGCCTTAGAGATAAGTTAGATTAATCATGGAGATTCAAATTATATGTTGAAGAGTTTTGAGGTGAAAAATTTATATGTCAGATATATATTAACATGACTTTGTTTATACCTTAGTGTTAAAAGTTAAGTTTAGTATGTAGATTTTAGGTTTGTATATTAAAATATGCGTTTTTGCTTACATGTGTTTGTTTGTTGTTCTGCGCTTACGTGTGTAGGCTAGTGTGTTCATACATGTACGGAATAAAGAATGCCCATATATACTTAAATGTTTTAGTGTGTCAATGTTCTCAGCCATAAAATTTTAAAGAAAGAAATATTAAAAACTTGAAAATTTAAAAACTTGAAAATTTAAAAAACTAAATTAAAAAAACTAAAACTGAAACTAAAAAATTTAAATAAAACATTAAAATCTAGAAAAAATATAAATGACAAACCTAGATAAAATTAAAAATAAATATTCGAATTAAAATTTCAAAATTAAAAAAAAAATTTGAAATCCTAAAACAAACTGAAAACAAAATTTATCAAAACTAAATAAAATAAACTGAAAATATAAATTTCATGAGACCAAAATAAAACAAACTGAGAAACCTAAATAAAACTTAACCTGAAAACAAAATTCATGAGGCCTAAATAAAACTTATACCGAACCTGAAACAAAATTTAAAAAAAAAAAAATAGTAAGACTTAAATAAGCTTTTACTTTCAATACGAAGTAACAAAAAAAAAAAAAAAAAAAAAAAAAAAAAAAAAAAAAAAAAACGGCGAAAACCTAGATAAACCTAAAACTACAGTTATGAAATCAGATTAGAAAAATAATTCAGCATTAAAAAGAATAAAGATTTTAATCTTTATTCTTTTTAATGCTGAATTATTTTTCTAATAATGAATAAGATGTTGTTTATACATTGATAAGCCTTTGGCTAACCAATTCTAGCCTATTGAGAATCTAAATGTTTGCTTGATAAGGAATATAGGCTCAAGCACTGAGTTGACTTGAGATAGTAGAAAAATGAATTCTATACTATTTATTAAAAGAATCATTAGAAGTTGCTATATTAACTATGTAAATGGATGTCATGTGTATAAAGCATGCTCAATTAATGCGATCACGTGTTTATAACATGTAGTTTTTTATAATAAAGTAGTTGCCATTGGTATGATGTCATAGAATGACACTACATTAGTGATAAATAGTTTCAGATAAAATTAGCAAGTGTTTATAATGCATGATTATAAGTTAGGAATGAACGAAAGTTGATGATTGGATCTTAAAACAGAGGTGATAGCTCATGAAACGGCTAAAGGATTGGATATATGAAAATGCAAATGCCAGGAACTTCAAAAGGGAAACTTTAGGAGTCATGAAACTCAAAAGGGTTTGGTTACTTGAAACTGTAAAAGTTTGGTTTTACAAAAGTGAAGATATGACGATCTTAAAATGGTAAAAGTTAGAGTTCTTGAAACAGAACTTGAAGATTGTACGTGCGTGTGGGGGTGAATGATCCCCTATACGCTTTACACGTTTTAATGCTAAACTGCATAAAATAAGGTAAAAAACGTTAAAAAATTTAAATGTAACAAAATAATATAAAAAAATTTATAAACTTACACAATTAAAAATGAAACACAATAAAAATTTTAAAATATTTTTTCCAAAAATTAAACAAAAATATAAATAAACAAAACTAAAACTAAAAAGCAAGCGAAATAAAATTAAAAAAAGGAAAATGAATAACAAATTATTGGAAAAAAAGGAATAAGAAAAAAAAGAAAATATTTAAATTATTTGAGAGAGTATCATAGTGTCTAATGTTGGTGGTGAGCATTCCTGTGTATTTGAAAGAGTATTTGTGCGCTCTTATGAACGTGTGTATGTATTGGAAAAAATAGTTTACATGAGTGTGATAAATAAAAGATCAAGATGGAAGATAAGTAACACCACGTAATTTAAAATTGAAAATGGTGGAGATGAAAACCACGTGATTAAATAAGGATTTAAAAGAAACCTCACGACGAAGATTGAGAAATGACGAGGTCACCGCTGAGCATAAGTTGATTGGTCCTAAAAGCCTCTGGACAATCAGAAGAAAATACTTTATATCTCCCTGCACTCAAAACTGCTTTTGCGTCACGTGCCTTCCTGCACGTCAAGGAAACCCGCCTGGAAATGACAGGGGGAGGACTGTGAACTGGGCATTGTTGAGGGAAATCCTCTATAAGAAGGTAGGTGATGTCCAGAACATCCAATTAGGCTTAAGAATCGGTTTGAGAGAGGTAGGGGTTAGCTCTCCAAAGAACCCCATAACTTGGAGAATACCCCGCCAAACATTATCAGGGAAGAAGAGTGAATAATGTTTAATGCTCAAAATGAAGTCATGAAAGAGATTGAGAAAAATAGGGTACCAGGCTACGTTATTGGCCTGTAAGGGGGAGGGAGTGGAATTTTAGTAAGGGCTGAGTATACCTCTACGAAATGTAGTTGAACCATCAAAACAGGGCTGGGAAAAAGGTTGAAAAATGTAAAATGTAGTGGCTGCGCACTAGCCCCTAAGAGGGGTGAGAGTAGTAGAAGGAGGGGTAAGAGAGGGTGCCTATCCCTCCTGGGAGGAGTTGAATTCCCAAAACGTGGTCAGGAAAGAGGCTGAAAAATTGGATGCTGTGGCAATATCCAATCCACTAATGTGGGGTAGAAGGAGAGAATAGGGAGAGGGTTTATATTCCTCTGGGTGGGGTTCAACCCTTAAAATTGGGTCAGGAAAATGACTGAAAAAATGGGGTGCTGTGACTGCGCTTCCACCCTTTAAAAAGGTGCACACTCCCGGGGTTGGGTCCCTAACCCAAAATAAGGGACAGGAAGGATAATGGACTTGCAACATTGCAGAAAAAGTCCTCAAGAAAGAGCGTGAGGTCGGCTTGGTTGAGCTGGATTTACAATTGCAAATCCAAGGCCGATGTGCACTTTTTCCTGCCGAAAGCGCTCCTTACTACATATATATATATATATATATATATATATATATATATATATATATATATATATATATATATATATATATATATATATATATATATATATATATATATATATATATATATGTATGTGTGTGTGTGTGTGTGTGTGTGTGTGTGTGTGTGTGTGTGTGTGTGTTTATGTGAAAGAACGAAGTGACTAATTGAATAAATGAATCTATAAATAATAATTATAATAAAAGAAGAGGGGAATGGGAGGAATAATTTGGGTTCTCGCGTAGATCGCCTTTTGTATTCTGTGATTTTTCATTCCGACCAAAATTGAATATCTTCATTTTTTATAGTTTTTATCTTCTTGAAATGAGCCTTTAAGGCTTATAAGGATATCAAATGCCTATAAATAAGAAAGTAAAGCGGATCGTTGTCGTAATTCTTTTCCTTTTGTTTGAGTTTTGCGCCTTTCGGTTTCCTATTTTCTACTTGCGCCTCCTCTCCCGCCATCTACTTCTTCCTTTTCTCCTCACCCTCTCTTCTACTTGGTTTGCCGCAGATAAGGTTTCGACGTACTTTAATCACGATACCAATATATTACTCGTATGAAAGAGATCTTACAAGAAATCAGAAATTTCCTTGTTCTCTCTCGCCTCTTGGAAACGAAATGGCATATTTATTTTTTATCAGACATATAGAACAATAAAATGTCTTTTATTATAACACACACATACACACACACAAGCATATATATATATATATATATATATATATATATATATATATATATATATATATATATATATATATATATATATATATATATATATATATATATATTAGTGATGGATCGGATGTCATATTTTCCAATTTGCAGATGCGGATGCTGATATTGAATTTTGGAGAAGTGCGGATGCGGATGCGGATGCGGATGTTGAATTTCCGAAAGTGTGGATGCGGATGCGGATGTTGAATTTTCGAAAGTGTGGATGCGGATGCGGATGTTGAATTTTCGAAAGTGCGGATGCGGATGCGGATGCGGATTTTGAATTTTCGATAAGTTCGGATGCGGATGTTAATTTTGATGAGGATGCGGATGTTAATTTATATATATATATATATATATATATATATATATATATATATATATATATATATATATATATATATATATATATATATATATATATATATATATATATATATATATATATATATATATTTCACTATCACCTTTCCCACTTTCGTGAGGTGGTGCCCGCCACAATTCCCTTACAAACATAACTATTCTTACCTTTCAACGCTTTCACCACCTCCCTCCATCTCTGTCTCCATAAATCTTCTACCCTCGTCTAAACTCAAATTCCTTCCATCAAAATCACTCTCACTCCATCCATCCATCTCCACTTCGGCCTTCCCCTTCCCCTACCCTTCCCCTATCTACATCGGATCTACGTACCTTGCCAACCATTCTGTTCTCTTTCATTCTTCACATATGTTCAAACCATTTTAGCACATCCTCCTCCTCTCTATCAATTACACCCTTCTTCCATTTACACATCTCACTTATTCTTTCATTTCTAATCCTATCAATCCTTCTCAATTTATATATCGCTCTCAAATCTTTCATCTCAAAGACATTGAAACTTTTTCTCGACCGAGCACTTCTCGTCTATGTTTCACACAGATACAACACAGAAGGTGAACACATACATTCAAACATTCTTATCTTTATTTCTTTCGAAATTTTTCCTTTCTTACATACTTTTCTTAGGCCCCCCAATCCTTTCATTCCTTCTACCACTCTGTTCTTTATTTCTTTTTCCGTCCCACCCTTACCTTCCACCCAACATTACTAGATATTTGAATTCATTCACCTCCTCAAGTTTCCATTCTCACACTTCTACAAACCAATTCCTCCCTCCACATTTCCTCATCCCCACCTCCAATCCTCATAACTTTATTATTTGCTGGATTGAATTTCAATCTCGTGTTTGCACATTTCCCTTCAAACTCTCTCACAAGTATTCTTATCTTTTCTCCAGATTCTGCCACCAACACATGCCGCATCATCTGCAAAAAGTAAAACATTCCCTTCACATTCACCCTCCATATTTCTCAACGTAATGCTCTTCCCTTCTCTCTCCATTTTTCTAAGTAAACCATTCATCAATAGATTAAATAACATGGAGATATTACAAACCCCTGTCTCAATCCCACTCCTATGCTAAACCAATCCGATAGTTCTCTCTTCACCCTCACTCTTGATCTACAATTCGCATATATATATATATATATATATATATATATATATATATATATATATATATATATATATATATATATATATATATATATATATATATATATATATATATATATATATATATATATATATATATATATATATATATAGTGATGGATCGGATGTCATATTTTCTAATTTGCGGATGCGGATGTCGAATTTTGGAGAAGTGCGGATGCGGATGCGGATGTTGAATTTTCGAAAATGCGGATGCGGATGTTGATTTTTGTGCGGATGCGGATGCGGATGCCATCACTAATATATATATATATATATATGCAGGATGGGTCATTCAAATCATACAGATGAGGGAAATAAAGGGCTAATAAAAATACATTTATTTATATAAGCATGTTCCACATTAGTTTCCATTGTTTTCAATTCAGACCTGAATGCGTTTCCGCAATTGTTGATGGACATATAGCAGCACAGTTGGAATTATGCTTGTAATAACATTTTCAATATGTTCCTCAAGATGATTTATTTCTCGTATCTTTTCCTGATACAAAAGAGTTTTCACTCCCCTCATAGGAAAAATTAAGAGGATGAGACCAGTGGATCTGAGAGGCTATTTATTCCACAGGACCACACTGACCAATAGAAGAATCCTGAAACTGCTGATCCAGGTACTGATGCACGAAAACACTTTAACGAAATGGAGCCACCATTTTGCTGGAGGTAAACTGGGAAGTCGCCATCCCCGTTTAGCAAAGATGGGATAATTTTATGCAACACATGAAGATTAAGATTTCCTGTGATTTTAAACGGTCCAATAATTCTGTCATTCTATATATCAACCCACACTATCAATTTACCTGCTTTTGCAACTTTGTAGAACTTATCCAATGAGGGTTAGCATTACTCTACTATCGTACGCATTGCCGATTTATTCTCCATTGATATAAAAATTTGCTTCATCGATAAACAAGATTTTGATGAAATGTTTTCATCCACACACAAATAACTGTTTGCCCGTTTACAGAATTTTACTCGTATACCTGGGTCATTTTCACATAGATGATACCTTCCCATTCTTGCTCAGCCATGTGCAACTTGTAAGGACGCCATTTATTTGTATTCAAAATACGCCTGATATTCGAATTGCTGACACCAATTTTACTAAAAAATCGTTGTTTTAGCATTGCGGCAGTGAACGCGCTAATCACTGTGGGTATCATCCCAGTTGAGCTTTCATCTGTAGCTATATATACCAGACCACTTCTCTCTGTTTATTTTGCAACACTTCCAGTTTTATGAAACTTTTGAAAAATCTTTGTTCCTTCTATGATTCCATTAAATTCTGTTGAAACCTTGCAACTACTTTCTGCCACTGCTATCAGTATGATTTCAATTCGTGCATTTTTGCCAAACGTCTCTTTTAAAGCTATCTGAAAAATAAATAAAATCAAGTTACAAACCCTAGGTATAGTTGCTTATGGCACCATCCTGTATATATATATATATATATATATATATATATATATATATATATATATATATATATATATATATATATATATATATATATTATATATATATATATATATTTATATATTTATATCTCCTCCGGTGGGCAAAGGCCGGAGGCCTACTGAATTCCTGCGGAGTTGGAAAAATACTATTCAGGCCGATGTTGGCCGACGTGTCCAGATACACGCGTTTGAAACCATGCAAGTCAAAGGAAGTTTGGAAAACAGATAAAGGGAGTGTGTTCTAGACTTTACCAGTAGAGTATATGTAAGATTGAGCATAGCGATTAAGTCTGGGGTCAGAGAGTTGGACAGAGAAAGGATGAGACTGTGTAGAAAGTTGAGTCGCCCGGGCTCTTCTCAATGGAGGAGGTATGCGACGAGATAGTTCAGAAAAGCAGTGTCCGTTGTAATAGCGATAGTATAGAGAGAGTGACGCAACAATTCGACGGGCAGAAAGAGATTGGAGAGATTTAGTAAGAGCAGGAGAGTTGATGAGACGAAATGTTCTAGACTCCACCTTCTCAAGTAAAACTTTATGAGTGGAGCCACCCCAGATGTGTGAAGCGCACTCCATACAGGGACGAACAACACCCCTGTACAGAGCAAGCAACTGGGGTGGCGTGAAGTAATTCTGAATATATATATTATATATATATATATATATATATATATTATATATATATATATTATATATATATATATATATATATATCATGGGAAGAGAACTAAATGGAAGGACGACAGGACTAGCCATCCGGCCTTGTGATTTCTCTGTCAACGGCTTGTATCTACTCCAGAACCAGCGTTGGGAACCATTGCTCGGAGAAGCGCAATCTTTTGAAGACCCCTGGAAGAGAGTGTTTGGAGGTTGGTTTGAGAACGATGCTGGTCCTACTGAAAGGGTGAAAACCCTACCTGAAGAGTCTGGATAGGACTCATGGACCGGCATGGGAACCGGCAAGCCGAAGAACTTGATCTTTTGGAGGGCTCTGGACTTTTGGACTTCTTCAAGCAGATGGAGAAAGATGCTGGTTCCACTGACAGGGTGAAAACCCTTCCTGGGAGAGGATATATATATATAGATATATATATATATATATATATATATATATATAATATATATATATATATATATATATATATATATATATATATATATATATATATATATATATATATATATATATATATATATATATATATATATATATATATATATATATATATATATATATATATATATATATATATATATATATATATATATATATATATATATATATATATATATATATATATATATATATATATATATATATATATATATATATATATATATATATATATATATATATATATATATATATATATATATATATATATATTATATATATATATATATATATATATATATATATATATATATATATATATATATATATATATATATATAATATATATATATATATATATATTATATATATATATATATATATTATATATATATATATATATATATATATTATATATATATATATATATATATATATTATATATATATATATATATATATATATATATATATATATATATATATATATATTATATATATATATATATATATATATCACGGACAAGGTAGGCAAGGTAGGCAGTGCCTATTCTGAACAAAATAGATAAGCAGAAAAATATTCCTTCTGAAGCATAATTTATATCTAATCCGACAATATTATAAAGGTTAATCTGATTATTAAGCATAAAATGGAAAAGATTTTAATTTTTTGTGCATTAGGTAGGCATAATTTGACACTGCCTTTCAATTTCAGTATGAATGTTGCTTAGTATTATTTTTACCTCTACATGCTGTATACAATCCTTCAACGCCGTTTTCTTTACGAGCTATATAGGCAGAAGCAAATCTGCCTTCAGCTCAGTGTCTTAGCTTCTTCCTTTGTGAGAGATTTGCGCTCGTGTGTTTAACAATATTTTTCGGTTATAGCTCATTTCTGTTTTATTTACATATTTTTCCTTTTCAAACACTGATTGTGAATATCTTAAAACATTTTCTAAAATGGTTTATGAAGAAAACAGACAAATTATAAAAAATGGAAGGCTAACACCAAAACTTTGTGATTTTAAAACAGCGGAAAGGAACAAAAATTATTAGAACATTTCAAATTATTTGGTACATTAAGAAAGAGTAGCTGTGTGGTTGTATTATCATAAAAAGGGGTCTTATCGTTTTCTATGTTTGATATTTTCGATATCTTGTGAAAGTGTGTGGGTCAAAAAAGGATATAATTTAAATAATTTGTCTGATGCTTTAAGTAAACACGAACGATCACCTGCACATCATGAAAGCCAAATAACATTGAAAACATTTGGATCTACACGAGTCGACTCGCTATTAGATTGTTAACATTAAAATTCACAACAAAAAGGTTAAAGAGAACAGATATATATTGAGAAAATTGATTTATGCTACTTGTTTTTTGATCAAACAACATCTTGCTTTTGACATTCGTACTTCTTATATACTAATTACCCTGAGTAATCACTGACGGCACGTGCCTGATATATATATATATATATATATATATATATATATATATATATATATATATATATATATATATATATATATATATATATATATATATATATATATATATATATATATATATATATATATATAGGGTCCATTATGAAAGTAATGCGCACTTGCTGAGAAAAATATATTCCTTTATCCTACCGGTACAAATGCTTAAAATTCTTCGAAATACTCTCACCCAGCATCACTACACTTGCGCAGACGTGTCTCCCATGCCTGGAAGGCACCCTGAAACTCCTCGACGGGAATGCCTCTTAGGAACGTTGTGACATGTTTTTGTATGTTTTCCACGGACTCCCAATGCTTTCCTTTCAGCTCTTTCTTTAGTCGGGGAAACAAAAAAAAGTAGCACGGAGCCAAGTCGGGACTGTAAGGGGGCTGGGTGACCACCGGAGTGTTGCTCCGGGCCAGGAAACTGGTAACGATGAATGTTATGTGTCTGGGGGCATTGTTATGGTGGAGCTTGACCGTGTCTTTGATGTCAGCCCTCACACGAGCGACCTGGTGTTTCAATCTCTTGAGCACCTGCAGGTAAAAGGCTGAGTTGACAGTTTGTCCCTGCGGCACAAACTCAAAATGGACGATTCCTCGGACGTCAAAAAAAGACAATCGAGTATCGTTTTGATGCGAGACTTGCTCATTCGCGCTTTCTTGGGGTGGAGGGATGATTTTGTGTGCCACTCGCTGCTCTGCCTTTTCGATTTTGGGTCGTACTCGAACATCTAGGATTCGTCTCCGGTTACGACAGAGTTTAGAAAGTCCAGCTCATTTTGAATCAAATCCAACAATCCTTGACAGCGCAAAACTCGAAGTTCTTTCTGCTCTACCCTCAGCACTTTCGGTACAAGCTTCGGTACATTGCACATTTGCAGATCCTCGGTCTCTATCCCATGTACTACAAATGTGGACATGTTTAGGGTCGGAACGCAAAAAACTTCGCGCACACGATTCACGCTTTCCTCGGTTCTGGCCGTTGTTGGGCATCCACAACTGGGTTCGTCGGCGATCTCCTCCCGGCCCTGCTTGAACGCCTTGTGCCATCTGCCGGACTGTGACCTTGACATGCAGTCGTTCTTGAAGGCCTCTTAAAGCATCTGAAATGTTTCGGTTGCATTCTTTCCAAGCCGCACACAAAACTTGATTGCGTATCGCTGTTCAAGCGAACCCTCCATCGCGCCGTGTTACAAAGTCGAAAAACACATTTCCCGCGGAGGCACGTCATTCCATTCACACTGCTCGGATTAAACTGACGACCGGCTACATTGGAAGGGCAGACCCCTCATCACATTTCCTGACTCATTACCTACGTTACCTTCGTTACCTACGTTATCGATGTAGTTGTGAGGGTTTGTATGTACTTGTGCATATGTGAATGTGTTTATGTGAGAAGAAGAAGGTGGTAAAGATTGTATTTGGTAACAGCAATTACATAATTGTTATGTAAAATATTACTTGTAACAACAGTGATAATGTAATTATTATGTAATTAAGCATTCGAAAATAATCGATGATGTAAGTGTGGTGTAAAAATTGCGTACTAACTTTTTCGATTAAGTAATAACAGTGAATATATAATCATTATTATCTAAAGTTATTACTCAGTAACTGTGATTATATAATTGTTATGTAACAATGGTAATAAAAGTAATAGAAATACGATAAAGAAATATATTTGAAGACAGTAGTTATACAAATTTATTTAAATTATTTTATAATATCAATGAATATTATATTTATTATGTGACAATATTCATAAAAATAATGGAAATATGATAAAGAAATGTATTTGATGACAGTAGTTATAAATTATTATATAATGTCAGTGATTATATAATTATTATGTAATAATTCATTCGATGTGATCGATAATGCAAGCATAATAATATTCAGTGATTATTTAATTATTATGTAATAATTTATTCGATATAATCAAATATGTAAGCGTGATTATATAATAAATAAAGTCGCAAAAAAAGTGTGATAACGTTTTATTAATGCGATAAATGAACATATGTAAAATACTACGTAATAACCACAAATACATAATGATCCCACAATACTTTTAAGTTCGTTTTCTTTCCCACTGAATATAGGGATAAGTTTGATTTTCATTTAATAGATGACTATGCGGTCAAGAAAAAAATGGCGAAAAAATTCAAAATTGCGGAAGAAAATCTACGGAGATGAAAACCACGTGTTCATAAAATTCAAAATGGCTGACATAAATCCAAGACTGCGGAAACCACGTGATCAAGAAAAAAATCTATGGTGATGAAAACCACGTGATGAAGAAAAAAAAGAGCGGACGGATGACGTCATAGTCTCATAACCAGTCCCTTGACGTCACAGGACAAGGTGTTTTGCGCATTCGCAGGTGACATCATCACCGAGAGCGCTTGCATTCTGATTGGCTCATGGATGTAGACAATGAGACATCGGATGTTGCCAGATGTATCAGGATGTTGTCGGATGTGCTGACGGAAATTGCCTTACCCTCAGCGTCAGCTTAGCTGACACTGAAACTCCCCTCAGTGCCAGCCGTTCTGACACTGGCACTCCCCTCATGAAATGGAGGCATGGTTTAGCATGAATGCCACATAGTTTCATGATAGCCCGTGCCAGGACGATACAGGGTATGGTGTGTGTGTGCGTAAGCGCATGCGCAGGTGACAACATCACCAACATGTGCTTTGAAATGTTGCAAAGAGGCGTTTACAATACACATAACCCTCAGTGCCAGCTGTGGCTGACACTCGCACTCCCTTCACCTCATGCTGACAAGTTTTAGCTATGGTACCACGTGCTAGAAAGTGCTAGAAGTTGCAATAAAATGCTAGAAAGTGCTAGAAACAGCTAGAATTGGCACTCAGGAAAGAGCATGAGATGGACCCTGGAAATAGCACTTGAGGATAATAAATAAAAAAGGGGCGGAGCTTAAGGGATTGAGTGACCAAACGGCCGGGCCTTAGGGAATTAATATAATTAATTAGGGGATTATCCGAATTACTTATTATCCGATTAATTATCGGATTAACCGATTAATTGGATTAAAAGCCTCACGAAAGAGGGTAGTGGTCCAATTTTCCCCTCAAATTACCCTCAGGAAAGAATGTGGGTGTGAAAGGCCCCCGCCCTCCCGGTGCAATGTCGCATGCAACATTGATTTGCAGCATCTCCAAATTTGCGTGAAACATTGTAATATTAATTTGCAACATTGCACTGATATATAACATTGCAATATTATATGGCACTATTGCAAGTACCTTGCAACATGTCACCTTTCAAAATAGTTCCCGTTATATATATATTATATATATATTATATATATATATATATATATATATATATATATATATATATATATATATATATATATATATATATATATATAATATATATATATATATATATATATATATATATATATATATATATATATATATATATATATATATTATATATATATATATATATATATATATATATATATATTATATATATATATATATATATATATTTTTTTTTTCTTTTTTTTTTCTTTTTTCAGACCGGTTTAAATCAGGTACATATTTTAAAAACTACTGAACGTACGTAAAAAAGGATTATATTTTTAGAATCCTTGTCGAATTTCAGGTAGGAAAAGTATAAAATGTTTGAAAATAAATAAAAAAAATAAAAAATAAAAATGGTTTTGTACGACAATTGATGACGTAACAAGACAATTGATGACGTAACAAACTTAAATTTGGTGTTATACCGAGCATTTGTCTACGGGGGCTCTGCCCCCCGTACCCCCGACCCGTGAGTGATGATGATACTGTAGACAACTTTTCCTGTCGACGATTTGGGGTATTTCCCATTTTTTCCAATTTCGAAAAAATTCAAAAAAACGGACATTGCCAGACGTACGATTCTCGCGAGAGTTAAAAATAAGTAAACTTTCCTTATATAAACTTTATCATTATAAGAATTTATTTTTTATTTCCCAATTTTCCCTACCTGAAATTCGACAAAGATTCCAAAGATATAAGCCTTTTTTGCGTAAATTCAGTAGTTTTTTAAATATGTACTATCGTGGACAAAAATAATGCACTATTGCTTGGGTCGATCATTTTTCAAAGTAACTTGGGTCTAATTTTAAGATTAAATTTTCATCCAATCGTCTTTCAGCAAGATACTTTAGATACGCCCATTGATCACAGTGTAAAATCAAACAGTATTTTAGGTAAGCATAATATTTGGAAACGATATAGCTACCCACACACACACACACACACAACACACACACAAATATAATAATATATAATATATATATATATATATATATATATATATATATATATATATATATATATATATATATATATATATATATATATATATATATAATAAGGATAAATTTAGAATGGTTTTTTGCCGTATAGTTCTTGTTAAAATATGTATAAATAATCGAGTATATCGATACAATACAATTATTCGATATATTATCGTATCGACAAATTAAATAACGAGGTGATTATATATATATATATATATATATATATATATATATATATATATATATATATATATATATATATATATATATATATATATATATATATATATAAAGGTCCATAGTGAAACTGAATGAGTATCGATATAAATAACGATATTTTATCGATACTTTATCGATACTTTTCTGGTAGAAATCGAGAAAAAGGTTACGATTTGGATTAAAATTGTAAGTTTTCAAAAAAATGTAGTTTTTTTTGGATGATTTTATTTTTTTTTTTTTTTTTTTTTTAGTTTTTTTTTTTGGCAAAAAGTTTTCTTTTTCGCATCTCTTCTATCTCTCTCTTTCTCTCTGTATATATATATATATATATATATATATATATATATATATATATATATATATATATATATATATATATATATATATATATATATATATATATATATATATATCAAGCAGAAAGGTTTGTAGTAATGATTGGTTTTAAAATCTTACAATGATATATTAATCGACGTATTAATAAGACGCAATTTTTAAAACTTTTTAATCTTGGTTAAGAATATATAATATATATATATATATATATATATATATATATATATATATATATATATATATATATATATATATTATATATATATATATATATATATATTATATTTATATATATATTATATCGAAGCAGTGCGCTGACGTATAAGCTATTTTGATTTATTTATTTACAATATGAAAGAGCAAGCGTAGGCACACTTTTAACCTTTCAAGTCAAGGTTAGGTTATGTCGAACTAGTATGTAGGATTTAAAAATTTTTAAGGAATATCAATTATTTTAAAAACTTTTAAAATAATTAAATTGGTGACAGTGAGGCAGGTCAAAATAAATAATAAAGTTGTATTTTTGACGTTAGAGAAACTAAAAAAAAACAAAAAATTTTTTTTTTTTTTTCATCAAATTGAAAAAAATTATTTTTTCCAGTTTTACATTTCAGTAAAGGAAATGGTTCGCAGAACATAAGCAGATTCTCGATGTTTTACTATGGCCACCAAGAGAGTGTGATTTAAATCCTATTGAAAATATATATGGATCAATTATCAAAAGTTGACTCCTCGTTCTCTCATTCTCTGAGAATAATAGAACACCACATATGCTTGAAAATAATATTGCCTCTATGCCTGACAGATTGCAGTCCGTAATCAGGAACAAAGATGGATGGACAAAATACATATATATATATATATATATATATATATATATATATATATATATATATATATATATATATATATATATATATATATATATATATATATATATATATATATATATATAGTTTATAAAGCATCGTGTATACGATGCCCTAAGTTCGGGGAATACCCCAAATCGTTGACAAGAAAAATAGTCGACAGGTTAAAGGGCCGACACGTCATTAAGAAAATTTTCTCACTTGTCCAAAACGTCGACAACTTTTCTTAATAAGGTCAAAGGGCCGACAACTTTTTTTAATAACTCGTCCAAATCGTCCACACAATAAATCAATATCGATTAATCGATAGATATATATTATCATCACTCAAGGGTCGAAGGGTACGGGGGCAGAGGACCTCGGAAGACAAATGTTCGTGTGCCATGCATCTACTAAAATAATATATTAAAAATTAAAAAAATATAATTTTAATTATTATAATAATAAAATTAAAAAAATAGGCTTACATATCGATTGTATCGATATAAAAAAATACGATGTTGGTCAAACGGTTGACACATTTTTTTCCCCATGTGGCCAAAGCATCGACACGTTGAAATTGAAAAGAAAAGTGATCGACACATTTTTTTCAAAAGTGTCGGCCTCTTGACCTGTCGACTATTTTCCCTGTCGACGTTTTGGGTATAGTACCCTAAGTTCCTGCAAAATTAAAATATATATGTTTTCCACATTCTTTGTTTCAATCTCGGTTAACATTCAAAAGTAGCGCCAACACAGTTCGCATAGATTTTTTGTTTTATCATAATCTCAGAAACATAAAACGTAATATGTGATTGGGTCTTTTATTCTCGCTAAATGGATAAAACATATTCTTTCCCTGTTTGACGTAAATGATTAGACGAATGCCTTTCATAATCCGGAGAATATTATTTTTAACTACACAATTTGTTATTCACTCTTGGAAAAACGTTTATACGGCTTGCCACGTGTAATTTTCCCAGAGTTAGCGGTTTAGAATAGTGTGAAGTAAATACCATTTTGAAGATACTATATATAACGTTGTTAGGTTAGAAGGACAAGAAATATGACACCGAACGAACTAAGCTATTAACATTCGAAAGCATAGTAGATGAGATGCCTACGATTTCGTCGGATTAATATATGTTCGTTGCGTAAATAGTAATTTACTTTAAAATTCTTAAACATCTGTTCTCTCGAAAAGATTTATCCCGATATAGCGAATAGTAATACACTTTTCGGTAACTGTAACAAAACATCGCTACAAACTATGATGGAAATTATAGTTTACTCATATATATATATATATATATATATATATATATATATATATATATATATATATATATATATATATATATATATATATATAATATATATATATATATATATATATATATATATATATATATATATATATTGTAAAATATTTTATTTAAATTATATTTTAAAAATGTAAAGGATGTATTTAAATAATATAAAAGATCTTGAGATGACATCTTTGATTAGTATAATATAATATATAAATACGATTTTAAAAGGTAGCGTGTTCGTGACCGAGACGAGAACTCTCTTCGGAGGATGTTTCGCTGAGTTCCAACCTGTTATATGAATCTATGTAGGTGCATCTTATTTTTTATATGATCAATTTATCTTCTTTCTGTAGTAATCCTTCTAAAGATCAATTCATGAAGTTCTTCTTTATTGAGGCTTTATTTATCTTTTTGAAAACTGGATTTATCTCCACCTAATGGTCAGAGCTTACTCCCACCTAATGGTCAAGAGCTCCATATAATTCTTCTTTATGATGCATCCTTTCAATAATTCATCCTCAGATTGATTGATTCCTAAATAAATTTCTCGATCATTTATCTTCTCAAAATTTAACTCAACTACGAGAGTTTTAACGATACTAAATTTCCATTTTAACAGTCCGAAAAATAAATTTAACAAATTATAGATTTTGAAGCTATTTATGAATGAAAATAAAATATTATTTTCATTCATAAAATCACACGATACATTTTTAAGAAAGACACAGAAAAAGTTCACTTTCATATAAAAACTGAACTTTTACATGCCTCCCTTCAAAAATGTATCTTGAGCTCAAAATAATGTAAAATCAGCTTCTTAGATGAAATTTTGGCAAAATATTAATTCGTCTTCAGATGATCCTTGAGAGAAAAATAAATGATATAAAAAGATATGATCTTAAATAGATGAACAAAATATCCCTTATCTTTGATGTATATCGTCAAATACTGTGATGGCGCAGGTTTTCAAGCTGTCCAATCAAAATTCAAATCCTGAACATCCAACAATAATACTAGAGAACTAAAATCCCAAGAGAATTAGTTATCAAAACTAATCTCCGACCCCTGAGTACAATAGTGACGGAGCTCCCACTATTGTAGTCACCACAGAGCGAAAGCTACTGTGAGCGGTTTCACAATGGTGCGCCCCCGAAGGTGACATAACCATTTGAACTAGGTTCTCGTGAAAACTTTTCCGCGGAGCCTACCATTGATGAACCAGGTCTTCAAGCTGTTCAATCAAAAAAAAAGTTTCTCGTATCTTCCCGGCATATTCATTCACCATGACGAAAGCAGCATAGATAAGTTTTGAAGAAAAATAACTATAAAAATAACATCGACGTCTCACTCTCAGTATCAAATTTAGAAGAACTTTACTAGGTGCTTTTCAAGATGTTTCTGTCCCTCTGGTTATTTCTATCCAACGTGGTTGTTTTTCGTCGTCCCATTTCAGATTGTTTTTGCATCCTATTTCAGGTTGTTTTTGCATCCCTCTGGTTGTTTTTGCGTCCCACCGCTATGCCTCCAATTTAAACATTTTTATATGTTGGGGAGATGTTCTTTTAATTTATTAGAAGGATGTTATACAACGTACTGATCAGATGGAGTCTTTATTAACAAATGAAGATACATAAATAAATATATCGTTGTTTGTTATTTACTATTATGGTAGCTTTGTGACCGAGAACACTTTGGAGGATGTTACGCTGAGTTCAACAACCTTTTTGTATTATATAAAACTCTTCTTTATTTATCTACGATCGTTCTCTTGATTGATTGTTCTCTTTTTATCTTTTTGAAGAATGGATTTATCTCCACTTAATGGTCAGAGCGTACTCCCACCTAATGGTCAAGAGCTCCATATAATTCTTCTTTATGATGCATCCTTACAATAATTCATCCTCAGATTGATTGATTCCTAAATAAATTTCTCGATCATTTATTTATCTTCTCAAAATTTAACTCAACTACGAGAGTTTTAACGATACTAAATTTTCATTTTAACAGTCCGAAAAATAAATTTAACAAATTATAGATTTTGAAGCTATTTATGAATGAAAATAAAATATTATTTTCATTCATAAAATCACACGATACATTTTTAAGAAAGACAGGAAAAGTTCCCTTTCATATAAAAACTGAACTTTTACAATATATATATATATATATATATATATATATATATATATATATATATATATATATATATATATATATATATATATATATATATATATATATATATATATATATATATATATATATATATATATATATATATATCGTCCCTGATTATCAGTATGTCTGGAAAGGAATGTTCTAATGGTGATCATCTTTTTCTTCACTGTGATAATTGTCTTCTGGAATTCGGAATTTCGGTAAATCTTTAACTGTAGCGCTGGACATACCAAAAACTTTTGCTAGAGTCTAACACAAAGCTTTGATTTCCAAGTTTCCCTCTTTCGGTATCTGTCCTTCACTCTGTAAACTTCTCTGTGATCTCCTTTCCAGTCATTCTATTGCAGCAGCAGTAGACGACCATCGTTCTTCCTCTAAATCTATTAATAGTGGTGTTCCTCAGGGTTCTGTTCTATCCCCAACTCTTTTTTCTATTTTTCAACAATGAAATTCGTTCCCTAACTTCTTTACCAATCCACTCTTATTCTGACGATTCCACCCTTTACTATTCCTTTCATCTTGAAAGGCGCCCTACACAACCGCAGTTAGCGCCCATGCTAGGAGGGTTGCCTTGGAGCAGCTGACCTCTTATCTTTCTCGTATTTCCAACTGAGCCAGAGAAAACATGGTTGCTTTCAATGTCTCAAAAACTATTCTTTCACCTATCTACTAGATGATATTTTCCACATAACTATAATATCTTCATCGAAAACACTCAACTCCAACCTTCCCCTTTCCTCAAAATTTTTGATGTTTCCTTTTCTCGGATCTTTCTTGGAAGGATCACAT
>SEYY01020705.1:0-12500 GCA_009176605.1 Armadillidium nasatum | reverse complement strand
AGTACAAAAGTAAATATAATCATAAGGGTTCGGTTCAGGAGATTAGAAGAGGTGTGGAAGTAAGAGAAGTGTTTAATTGTGGTTTTAAATGTTTACTATACAAGGATTTTTTGATTTTACAGTCTGAATTAAATAGATTGTATGTAAGGATGTTAAAGTGTGAGAAGTGGAATGGGTTATCAGAAAAGTGGTGCAGATGGAGGAATATTCAGGTGAAGAAGAAGAGGTCCTTGAGAAAAGAGGTACTCATATGCTTGTGTTTCCGGATTTAGAGCTGTAGCCCTGTTTGATATATATATATATATATATATATATATATATATATATATATATATATATATATATATATATATATATATATATATATATATATATATATATATATATATATATATATATATATATATATATATATAATACACGGTATTTTTAAACCGATATATCGATATTTCTAACCGATAGTATTGAGTTCAATTTAATATTTTTCAAAATATTGATAACCAATATATCGATACTTTTTAATGTATCTGCAACCTCAGTCACCATTTATGTGAAGAATGAATACTGTTATTATAGTTTGCAACTGGTCTATTTTTGAACAGTTTGAATTAATTATCTAAGGTCAATAATATTTTAAGGATTTAAATTATAAATATTATAAACATTAAGAACATCTAATGAATATTTAAATTTTTTTTAAAATATTTGACTTGTCTGTATGTGCAGTAAAATATTATCTGAAAAATGAGAAAAGAAGCAACGCGCTAGCACCTCGATACAATGCAGACTTATGCTAAATAAAAATAAACAAGTGAAAATTTTTAATTTTTTCGTTTGAACGAACATTTCAGAAACGGAATGAAATCATACCAGTCTTGCAAGCTCAAAATTTTATGATTAAACTGCATTTATTTGAAATGGTACAAAATCGTGTCAATGGTCTGTAAAGGTCAAAAGACAGTGAATTCTGCATTCTGCAGAAGTTCTTGGGGGCACAATGCTCCCAATCAGAAGTCTCCAATTTCCAAGTGTTGATGAAGTAAGGGGTGGTTGAGGGGCATTGTTTTAATGTCACCACTTCATGCCTTTCCGAAGCAGCCATATGCTTAGCAATTTTCTTCAATTTAAGAAGGTAATATACAATTTAGCGCTTATAAATTTGACTGGAACTTGTGAAGAGAGAAAGAGAGAGGGGGGGATTTGTGGGAGCACAGGGGGTTTAATATGAGACAGGAGTACATTATAAACCCTCTGAGAAGATGAAACACGAAAAGGAAAGGACCAAAGAGCAGCGAAGTGAAACACAATGGTCTAGCGGATCCTATTACTCCTCGTGTTGAGCACAGTGGAGGTACTTACATCTCTTCGGACTGCGCTACGTCTTCCAACTATATATATATATATATATATATATATATATATATATATATATATATATATATATATATATATATATATATATATATATATATATATATATATATATATATATATATATATATATATATATATATATATATATATATATATATATATATATATATATATATATATATATATATATATATATATATATATATATATATATATATATATATATATATATATATATATATATATATATATATATATATATATATATATATATATTATTTATTAATTATCTAAGGTCAATAATATTTTAAGGATTTTATGATTAAAGGCCAGAGGCCTACCACATTCTACCGGAGTTGGGAAAGGTCTATTATCATGGTCGATGGTGGCCGACGTGTCCAGACACACGGCGTTTGAAAGTATGCAAGTCAAAGGAAGTTGGGAAAACAGATGAAGGGAGTGTGTTCCAGACTTTACCAGTCTATATATATATATATATATATATATATATATATATATATATATATATATATATATATATATATATATATATATATATATATATATATATATATATATATATATATATATATATATATATATATATATATATATATATATATATATATATATATATATATATATATATATATATATATATATATATATATATATATATATATATATATATATATATATATATATATATATATATATATATATATATATATATATATATATATATATATATATATATATATATATATATATATATATATATATATATATATATATATATATATATATATATATATATATATATATATATATATATATATATATATATATATATATATATATATATATATATATATATATATATATATATATATATATATATATATATATATATATATATATATATATATATATATATATATATATATATATATATATGATGGCTTAATTGATTGATATATTTTGCATCTTTTCTTAACTTGTTATTTGGGAATATTTTTCATTTAAGATTACAAACTATTGTTAGTATATTCAATAAATCAATAAACTGAACTTTGAACACATGATCTGGAACAGATCCAATGTTTTATTTGTTTTCAACTTTCGAAAAGAATTTTTAAAGTTATTGTAATAAAACAGGAAACACTTTTTTCCGTTTTTATAATAATAATTTAGTGATAAAACACTTTCAGAAAAATTTAATACAAAGTTATATATATATATATATATATATATATATATATATATATATATATATATATATATATATATATATATATATATATATATATATATATATATATATATATATATATATATATATATATATATATATATATATATTAGTGATGGCATCAAATCCGCATCCGCATCCGCGGAGCATTCTTTATCAAAATTAACATCCGCATCTCTTAACAAAAGAGAAAATATGACTTCCAATACATCACTAAATTTATATATATATATATATATATATATATATATATATATATATATATATATATATATATATATATATATATATATATATATATATATATATATATATATATATATATATATATATATATATATATATATAAAAGTGTACAAGTCAAAGGAAGTTGGGAAAACAGATAAAGGGAGTGTGTTCCAGACTTTACCAGTAGAGTACATGTAAGAGTGAGCATAAAGGTTAAGTCTGGGGTCGGAGAGTTGGACAGAGAAAGGATGAGACTGTGTAGAAAGTCGTGTCACACGAGCCCTTCTCAATGGAGGAGGTATGCGACGTGAGAGTTCAGAAGAGCAATGTCCGTTGTAAAAGCGATAGTATAGAGAAAGTGACGCAACAATTCGACGAGAAGAAAGAGATTGGAGAGAGTTAGTAAGAGCGGGAGAGTTGATAAGACGAAAAGCCCTAGACTCCACCTTTTCAAGAAAGCTGTATGTGTGGAACCACCCCAGATATGCGAGGCGTACTTCATACAGGGGAGAACAACACCCCTATACAGAGCAAGCAACTGGGGTGGCGTAAAAAAACTATGAAGGAGCCTCAGAACACCCAACCTCTTAGAAGCTTGTTTAGTGAGAGAAGTAATGTGATGTTTCCAAGAAAGATCACGAGAAAAAGAAACACCGAGAATATTGGAACAGATGAAGGTTTGAGTTGAGTGTTTTCGAAGAAGATGTCATAGTTGTGTGGAAGATTGTGTCGACAAAAGAATTGAGTTTTTGAGGCATTGAAAACGACCATGTTTTCTCTGCCCCAATTTGAAATACGAGAAAGATCAGAGATCAGTTGCTCCAAGGCCATCCTTCTTGAATATATCAACTGCTGTTGGGAGGGACGTCTTTCAAATTGAAAGGAATAATGAAGGGTGGAGTCATCGGCATAGGAGTGTATTGGAGATAAAGTAATAGAGAGAAGATTATTGATGAAAATTAGAAAAAGAGTTGGGGATAGGACAGATCCTTGAGGAACACCACTATTTATATATTTATAGGATGAACGGTGGCCGTCTACAACAGCTGCTATAGAACGACCGGAAAGGAAATTAGAGAGAAGGTCACAGAGAGAAGGATAGATTCCGAAAAAGGGAAGTTTCGAAATCAAAGCTTTGTGCCAGACTCTATCGAAGGCTTTCGATATGTCTAGCGCCACAGCGAAAGACTCACCGAAACCCCGAAGAGCGAAGGACCAAGAGTCAGAAAGTAGGGAAAGAAGATCACCAGTAGAACGTTCTTTACGAAAACCATACTGGCGATCAGAGATAAGATTAGAAGAATTGAGATGTTTCCAAATCTTCCTGTTGAGGATAGATTCGAAAACTTTAGAAAGAACGGAGGTTAAAGAAATTGGACGAGAGTTATAGGGTTGAAAGGGTTCCCCTTCTTCGGCACAGGCTGAATGAGCTCACGTTTCCAGCAAGAAGGGAAGGTCGAAGTAGAAAGGCAAAGACGAAATAGTTTACCGAGGCAGGGTGCAAGCTCGGAAGCACAAGTTTTTAGAACCGCAGGAGGAATACCATCAGGACCATACGCCTTCTAAGTGCTAAGCTCAGAGAGAGCAGAAATGACATCTTTAGAAGAAATTATAATATTAGGCATAAATGAGTTGGAGGGGGTTGAAGGAGGAGGAATAGCTCCGGAATCGTCTAAGGTAGAATTAGAAGCAAAAGTTTGAGCGAAGAGTTCAGCTTTAGTAGAATGTAAAATGGCAGTTGTACCATCAGAAGAAACTAGAGGAGGGAAAGAGGAAGAAGCAAATTTAGAGTTGACATTTTTTGCAAAATGCCAGAAAGGGCGAGAGGAAGAGGAACCAGAAAGATTATTGCATTTGCGACGGAGAAAAGAGTTTTTAGTATTCCGAAGAATAGATTTTGCACGATTCCGGGATGAAATATAAGTTGAGTGGGTTTCATGGGTTTGAAGACGACGGTAATCTCTGAAGGCAGCGTCCCTGCGGCGGATAGCGCGAGAACAAGTAGAGATTAAACCAAGGTTTGTTAGGTTTAGTAGAAGGGAAAGAATATGGAATGTACGCCTTCCATGCCAGAGAGAATCACCTCAGTTAATGCGCTCAGCACACTCCGAGGGATCCCTCCCACGAAAGCAATAATCATTCCATGGGAAATCAGAGAAGTACAACCACAAGTCAGACCAGCGAGCTGCACCGAATTGCCACAAACGTCTCCTCGCTGAAGGTGGGGGTCGTTCTTGCGGAAGACCTGAAGAGACAGAACAAGATACAGAGATAAGAAGGTGATCGGATGAACCTAGAGGAGGAAAGAGTTTAACAGTATAAGGAGAAGGATTAGAAGTAAGGAAAAGATCAAGTATGTTGGGTTCATCACCAAGGCGATCAGGGAAACGAGTAGGGAGTTGCACCAACTGCTCTAGGTTGTTCTGGATAGAAACGTTGAAGGCGAACTCACCGGCTGGATCATGAAAACAAGATGAAAGCTAATGGCAGTGGTGAACATTGAAATCACCTAAAATGATGATTTCAGAGAAAGGAGAAGAAGATAGAATGTGCTCTATTTTGGAGTTTAAATAGTCGAAGAATTTTTTATAGTCAGTGGAATTAGGAGATAAATAAACAGAACAAATAAATTTAGTAGTAGAATTGCAAGAGAGCTTAAGCCATAAGGTAGAAAATTCAGGAGACTCCAAATTAGAGACACGAGAGCAAATAACATCGTTGCGCACATATGCGCAACAACCGCCTTTGGCTGAAAATTGAGGATAGAGACAGTAGGAGGTAACAGAATAAGGTTTGCTGTCAGCACACTCAAGCAACTGAGTTTCGGCTAGAAACAGGAGATGAGGTTTAGAAGAAGAGAGATGGTGTTCGACAAAGGGGAAATTAGAAAAAAGACCGCGAATGTTGCAGAAATTAATGTGCAACGGGGCAAGCCGGACTCCGAGTCGTGGCGGCACCATCCCCATCATCGGAGGCCGCCAACTCCCAGGTGATGATGGGGTGAGGGGTGGAGGTTGAGGGGCATTCTTTGGATGCCGCCCCTCGCAGCATCTCCGAGGCAGCTGTAGGTTTCGCCATTTATGATTTGTTTTATAAAGGTAATGTAAGAGTAAGCTCTTGTAAAATGTGGGAACGTGTGAAGAATATATATATATATATATATATATATATATATATATATATATATATATATATATATATATATATATATATATATATATATATATATATATATATATATATATATATATATATATATATAAATATATATATCTTTGTAAGACGCCTTTGCTGCTCCTTCAAAGCTTAACACTAGGAAGATATACGGTCCTGATGGTATCACTTCTGTGCTTCTCAAAACTTGTGCTTCAGAGCTTGAACCTTTCCTTGGTAAACTATTTCTTCTATTTCTTTCTACTTCAACTTTCTCTTCTTACTGGAAACGTGCGCTCATTCAATCTGTTCCGAAAAATGGGGACTCCTCTCAACCCTATAACGATCGTCTCATTTCTATACCATCTGTTCTTTCTAAAGATTTCGAATCTATCCTTAACAGAAAGATTTGGAAACATCTCAATTCTTCAAATCTTATCTCTGATCGCCAGCATGGCTTTTGAAAGAAACGCTCTACTGGTGATCTTCTTTCCCTTCACTCTGACTCTTGTTCTTCCGCTCTTCTTCATTTCGGTGAATCCATTACAATAGTGCTGGACATATGGAAAGCTTTCGATAGAGTCTGTCGCAAAGGTTTGATTTATAAACTTTCCTATCCCCAACCTTTTTTCTGTTTTTCATTAATAACCTTCTCTCTCTTACTTCATTTCCTATCAACTCCTATGCCGATGACTTCCCCTTCTGACCCCTTCCAACAGCAGTTAATAGAGGCAAGGGAGGTAGCCTTGAGGGAACTGACCCCTGATCTATCTCGCATTTCAAATTGGGGCAGAGAAAATATTTTTGTTTTCAATGCCACCATAACTCAATTCCTTCCTCTCTCTCTGCTTGACACAATCTTTCACACAACTATGATGATATCTTCTTCAAAAACACTCAACTCAAACCTTCATCTCTCCTTAATATTCTTGGTGTTTCTTTTTATGTGACCTTTCTTGGAAAGATCACATTACTTCTCTTCCTAAACAAGCTTCTAAGAGGTTAGGTGTTTTGAAGCGCCTTCAGAATTTCTTCACACCACCCCAGTTGTTTGCACTTTATTTGAGTGTTGTTCGCCCATGTATGGGAAACACATCACACATCTGTGGTGGTTACACACATAGAGCTCTTCTCGAAAAGGTGGAGTCTATGGCTTTTCATCTTATAAAAGCTGAAGGCGGAAATACGGTATGAAACGTTCACATTGTGTTAAATGAGTATATGGAAACGCTTAGTACTGACCTTTCTAATTAGATTAAGGTTCTCTAGGAAAAAAGCTAACTCAACTATATATATATATATATATATATTATATATATTATATATATATATATATATATATATATATATATATATATATATATATATATATATATATATATATATATATATAATATATATATATATATATATATATATATATATATATATATATAATATATATATATATATATATATATATATATATACTAATATATATAATATATATATATATATATATATATATATATATATATATATATATATATATAATATATATATATATATATATATATATATATATATATATATATATATATCATTGATGGGATGGGCATTTTCATTCCATCTTCAACTAAATCTTTTTCTTCTCAAAATCCATGGTTCGATGGCAATTGTTCTATTACCATTCGGGAGATAGACAATGCTTATCGTGAATGGAAAAACTCTCCTTCTCCTATCACTCTCGCCAATTTTGATTCAGCTCGGAATCGTTGCAGGAATGTTCTTCGACGGACTAAGCTTACTTTCACGAAAAGGAAGTGCGCTGACTCCATGGCTCTCCTACTGATAAAAATTTCTGGCCACTTGTCTAAAATATCTCTAATAACTTCTGTAAATCTGCCTTTCCTCCTCTTATTCGCTCTGATGGTTCTGTAGCTAATGCTCCCTCTGAAAAGGCTAATCTCTTCGGCATCTTTTTCTCATCTAATTCCACCCTGCTCGATTCTGGCATCCCTCCTCCTACTCCTTCTCCTCTCAGGTATCCCATGTCTCAATCTAATTACTCATGATCGCGTGCATGGTATCCTGAAATCTATGAACGTCAGGAAGGCCAGTGGCCCGGATGGCATTCCCCTTCGCGTTCTGAGGGAGTGTGCTTCCGAGTTAGCGCCTGTCCTCGTTCAGCTATACTCTCTATGCCTTAATACTAATACTTTTCCTCAATGCTGAAAGCGTGCTTTTGTTCAGCCGATACCGAAAAAAGGTAGACGCTGTGTCCCTTCTAACTATCGACCTATAGCTCTCACTTGTGTTCTGTCTAAAATTTTTGAAACTCTCCTCAACTTTCATTTCTTGGATCATTGGAGTTTTATTCTCTTCTCTCAGATCACCAGTATGGCTTCAACGCTTGAGATCAACTGGTGACATACATTCCTATCTTACTGATCTATGGTCTCCTACCCTTAGGGATTTCGGTGAATCTTGTGTGGTGGTTTTTCTGTCAACTGTGGTGTTCCTCAGTGTTCTGTTTTATCTTTAACTTAATTTTTAACTTTTCATTAACGATCTTCAGCTGCACTTCTAATTCTGTTCACTTTTATGCTGATGTCTCAACTCTACATTCTTCTACTCATTTCAAATCTGCTTCCTCTTTTGCTTCTAGAGTTGCTTCTCGTCTTCAACTTTCTGATTCTATTCTTATCGATCTGGATGGGATTTCCCGGTGGTATCATAGCAACCTTGTGAAATTCAGTTCTTTAAAAACTCAACTTCTTCACATCTCTCTCTCAAAAACACCTCCCAACTTTCCTATCCTCTTCGATGGCTCTCCGTCTCACCTGTAAATAACATTAACATTTTGTTCTAAACATAATAAACTGTCTTGAAAACCACTTATCACAATGGTTGCTAAATCGGCCTTTAAAAATCTGGGAGTTCTGTTCAGGTTGCGAGAATTTTTTTCTTCTGAGCAATTACTCCAAATATATAATTGTCTTATCCGCCTTTGTATGGAGTACTGTTTTTAAATCTGAGGGAGCCCCGGCTCCTCCTCTCTTTTGGATAGGGTTGATTCTAAATCTAAAAGATTAATAAACTGTCCCCTACTTTCAAACTCTCTTGGCCCCCTATCTCTGTGACGTGACTTTGGCGCACTATCTCTTTTCTATAGATACTGCAATGATAGGTGCTCGATGGAACTGATATCTCGCATTCCTCGACCGTTGCGTTTTCCTCGCTGCAAAAGAGGTGCCCTGCTTTCACACCAATTTTGTGTGGATGTGGACACCCCAGGTTAGCTCGTTGTGGTGCCTCCTTCTTTCCATCCACATGTTCTGTGGAACTCTTTACCATCATCTATTTTCCTCCTGCATTTAATCTTCCACTCTTCAAGGCTTCCGTCTGTGCCCACCTGAGGGATGTGCTTTGGGCGTGTGTTCGAGTGAGTTTTCTTCCTCTGTGTGTGCCCCCTCCTTGAAAATGGTTCTGCCCGTGAGTGTTGGCGTTCTGTAAATATATATATATATATATATATATATATATATATATATATATATATATATATATATATATATATATATATATATATATATATATATATATATATATATAATATATATATATATATATAGTGATGGCATACGCATTCGCATCATCATCAAATTTAACATTCGCATCAGCATCCGCATCCGCACTTTTTCGAAAATTCAACATCCCCATCCACACTTTCAAAAATTCAACATCTGCATCCGAACTTTTCCAAAATTCGACGTCCGCATCCGCATCGGCAAAATACAAAATTTGACATCCGATCCATCACTTATATATATATATATATATATATATATATATATATATATATATATATATATTATATATATATATATATATATATATATATATATAATATATATATATATATATATATATAGTAACGGTTTCGCTGACAGTGATAGTGCCACTTTCGGTGGCACTAATTGGAAATCGGAACTAGTAGAGTGCAAGTGTTAGCGATAGCTGGCATTGAGGGTAAGGCAGTGTTGCAGTGGCACTCTATGCAACATTGCAATGTGCTTTCGGTTTCATCGTTGATGTTAAGAATGTTCAACACACCAACCAAATTTTCTCCGTGAAGAAAATTAGTAAACACGGAGGTCAGTTTGAAGAAAACTCACCTCGTAACATTTAGCTACATTATAGATGGTTATCTTTGACTTCGAAGATTCCTTCCAAGTTGCATTTGCTCTTGAAAAGCAAAACCATAAATGAATAATTAAAGCTTGAGGGACAGGAAATTCCCATAAACTTTAAATTGACTAAATTTAAATTTCATAAATCACTGAAAAAAAAGTGAATAACAATTCTTTATATATTTACCCGTTAATTTTATATATTAGTATATATGTCTTCAGAATATATTTGTTAACTCTACAAAATAGAAAAGTAAGATCATTAAAAAAGTTTGTAACAAAACTACGATTTCAATAGAAAATTTTTAAGAACTCGAAAAGTTAGAAGATTATTGAAAATTTAAATGATTTTGAAATTTAATTAGATGTGCATATTGAAATTTTTTTAAGTTTATTATAGAATAAGTACAAGGATGACTCAAATATAAGTGATAATTTTAATAAAGAAATAGAAACTTGGGAAAATTTTTATCAAAATGTCTTAAATTGCGTATTTTACTTTTCAAATTAGATACTTATAAAAAGTAATGAATGTATCCTATATATTACAGGACAATACTTGTTTTGATGTTAAGGTTAAATGTTTAATTAAATTTTAATTTAATCTGAAATTAGAAATGTTTAAGTTTATATACGAAGATTTTCTACTTCATTCGAAGTTTTATTCCCTCTGTAAATCACCTCCACTGCTAATTCAGGGCCATTATTAGTGTTTACTTTAAAAAAAATAATAATATATATATATATATATATATATATATATATATATATATATATATATATATATATATATATATATATATATATATATATATATATATATTATATATATATATATATATATATATAAACGATATTTTAAACCGATAGTATCGAGGCAATTGAATTTTTTTTAAAATATAAAATTTCGACATATCGATATTTTTTTTATATTTCGGCATTCCTTTAAGTTTTAACTTTTAATTACCTTGTACCTCATAAAAGTAATAAAATTTGGATGATTAAATAAGAAAGAAACTGAAATAAAAGCACAAAATTGTTTTTTAAGAAAAGGACAAAGAGCAAATTGGTAAACGCTTTTTTCAAAAAACTTGCGCAAAAGCGCAAATTATTTAGATAGAGCGCAAATTTGCGCTTTTGCGCTCTTAAAAAAGTTGTTGAGAGCAAAATGCAAAAGCGCACATTTTCGAAATTTAGCGCAAACGAAAAAGCGCAAATTTTTTACCTATAGCGCAAATTGCTCTCCCATTTGCGCTTATGCCCACCTCTGGTTACTACCCGTTTTGTATGTTTCAGTATCCTCCTTTTGACGTTTATTCCAGTGGTTCGTTAATTTCCTCTTCAATATATATATATAATATATATATATATATATATATATATATATATATATATATATATATTATATATATATATATATATATATATATATGGGTCAATCCATTTTTTCCGTACCGATGTTGGCCGCTCGATAATTTTAGAAAACTTTTTATATTTTGCATGGCGTTAATGTTATCCCTGGGAAGTTCAAAACCACCATTCGTTTTTGTAGATTTACTCTGGTTTAACAGGGTGAGCCAAAATGTTAGACCAGGTGGAGCCAAATTTTCACTTAATAGAGCTAACATTTTAAGTAATATCTCCATATTGGTAATTCTTATACCAAATTTCATTAAGATTGATTTGTTAGGGATACTTTAAGGTACATTTGGCCTTCCTGTTTTTTTTTTGTGAAAATATTTCACCATGAAAATGAATCCGAAAAATTGTGTTAAAAATCGAAGAAATTTCCATTTCGTGGGTGTATTATTAAAAGAAGGAAATAATTTACGATATAAAATTTTGTGTGATATACATACTAAAGTATGGTTTAACTTAAATCTTATTTGAAGTTGGGTAAATATTTTTAAAACAATTTACAGGGTGTTCAAAAATCAATTTTTCGGAAAATTGGTAACTTTGAACCTTAATATCTCTGGTTGGGTAAGTGCTAAAAATCTGAAATTTTCACACATTATACTACTACCATAGATGTTTCTTGACCTGCAATATAAACTTTGGTACTTGCTTATTTTAAGAAATACAGCCATTCAAAAATGCAAAAAAAAAAATTTTAAAGTTGTGTTATGATACCTATAATTATAGTTATTATAGTTCAAGACAAATACATAGACAAATGATAGTGTGGCATCAAGGAGAAATGAAAACAAAGTTAAAAAAAATTTTAATTATAAGGTAATCTACATAAGAATGTACCATTATATCTACTTTAAATGACAAAATTAACTCAATAACTTTTAAAAAGTTATATATATATATAT
>SEYY01020704.1:0-11138 GCA_009176605.1 Armadillidium nasatum | reverse complement strand
AGACTTCTCCGGGAACGAATTTGGAACACCAAGGACTGTCTTCCCGCACATCCCTTCCTCTCACCTCACCTCCACTTTCAATATTAGAAACCACACCAGATTTGTCACAGCTTTCCCATAGCACAGCATTTTTCAATTGTTGACTCTCATCCACATGAGTCTTCACTTCGCATTCTGGAGTCACTTTACATTCACAAATTGAAGCTTGAATTGAATAACTATCAAGCAGCTACACCTTTACATATCACTATCAACTATTGGTTCCTTTCTCACTTTGGGTTACATGATTTCATTAATTTTGCAGCTGCTAACCTCGATATGCTGAACTGACAGTACTCTGAGCCATCATATATGTTTTTTATGTATGCGTGTATGTATGTATGTATGCATTATATGCATGCAATATGCATGCATGTATGCATGTATGTATGGTATTTAAATGTAGGTGCATGTTAGGTCTATACAGGGTAATTATGTGCATATGTAGTAAGTGATGAATGTGAAATCACGCATGTTGGATGTACTGTGATGCGTTTCAGTAATGAATCAGAATGTTTTTTTTTAATGATAGAAAGCGTTTTCATTTTTCACTAAGATTGTACTACTTTATGTATATATGGGTTTCCAGTAATATAGGGTTTTAGTTTGATATTTTTCCTACCAACTAAATAGTATGTTTAGGATTTAGCTGTAGAGTGGCACACGTTTATTTACTCTTAGATGTGTTTAGTGAAACTGTACAATTATTAAATTAGTATTATTTCGATTCATTTTAGATTTAACATGAAAATGGTGGGATTTAAAGTGCATATAATTATTAGTTCTACGTTTTTTATGTTATCTAAGAGGGATAATGTAGTATTCAATATGTTTTTATTTGTATTTTTTTTATTGTTTATTGCATTTTATTCAATTTCTATTTGTGTTTATTGCAAAGTCTGCTGTTAGTACTCATTTTTTATCTGATTTCAGCTATCTGATAATGACGCATCTAGTAGTTGAAACGTCGAGTTCTCTAAAATATGTTATTAATAAAGATCTTTAATTCATAATCTGAGTATACTCATCATTTTTTGCTATACTTTTCTTGTTATTTATATATAATATATATATATATAAAATATAATATATATATATATTATATATATATATATATTATATATATTATTATATATGATTATTATTATTATTATTATTTTATTTTTAATTTATTATTTTTATTATTATTATTTTATTATTATTATTATTATATATTATTATTATTATATATATATGTTACCTATTAATGTTTGAGAGGTTTTCAATTTAGTGTTCGCATATACTAGTAATAATTTACTAGTTTTGCACTACTTATCTTTTCTATAGGTACTACAACCGAGGGAATTATCTCTTCGCCCCCCCAGGCTCATAAGTAGGGTGGGGCCAGTACGGGCACAGGCCGTAAATTATTTAATTAAAAAAAGTTATTTAAACTTTTTTGCTTTGATCAACGAGGAAGTTCGGACATTTTTAAATTTATTTCTATTTTTTTAAATAAAATTATTTTTTTTTTTAACTGAAAGGTACCAGTATCCTATTTGTAGTCGGTTCATAATTGGGCGAGGTACCCATTTTTGCATTCCTTTAAAATTTCTGTTGAGTCAGCAGTTTCGGATGTATATTCACAGACCATCCTTTTCTTTCGATCGTTTTGTCACGATCGATCTAGCCCAAACTTTCAGGAACAGCGCTGGAAGACCGTATCTAAAAAAAAAAATATTGTGGGATTTTCAAATACATCTCTTGAAAAGCGTTGTAGTCGGAATAATTTCGATAAAATTTAAAAAAAAAAAAAAAAATCCTATTTTTTCTCGAAAATTTTGTTTCGCAACTTTATATATATATATAATATATATATATATATATATATATATATTTTTATATATAATTATTTAAAAATTTGAAATAAAAAAAAATTAAAAAATTTTTTTTCACATTTTTAAAATTTTCTCTAAAATATTTTTTTAGCAACAAATTTTTCCTTCGAAGACATCAAAAAAAATCTTACATTCATATAAAGTCTCTGTGCAGTGCTTCTGCAATTACAGGCTAGATTGGTCAAGCGACAAGACCCTCACATCGGGAAGGAGGGGTTTTAATCAGCCCAAAATTTCCCCACAAAATCTTATTTTATCAAAACTAGGGATGGAGCGATACCAAAATTTTTACCGATACTTAAAAATTCCCAGATACCGATACCCGATGCCGATACCTAAAAATATGCTGATACTTGCCGATACTACTACCGATACCGATACTTTACTCTTGTCCAAAAAATTTCCGATACCGCCGATACCGATACCGATACTTCACTCCATCCCTAATCAAAACCCTTTTTTGTTGTCTGATCTGTCACAAACTTTCAGGAAGGCTGCAGAAAGACCATGTATTAAAATATAATAGCAAAACCTACGTAACCTTTATTGCATAAAGGACATGAGAATTTATAAACTACTGAAGCCTTAAGGCGAGGTGAGAAAGATGGTTAATGGCGGAAAATAGAAGAAATGTTAAAAGGAATGTTGTATCTAAATTAAAAATTAATATAAGGAGAATGTTGTGATAGATATTTGCAAAGAACACGTATCATTATTACACTGGAAAAATTGAGAAATGGAAAAATGAAGTAAAGAGTATTTTTAGGTGCTGTCGGACGATATTTGGCGTTAAGAAACTCAAAAATATACTGGGAAACTAAAGTAGGTGGGAAGTTATGATTATTAGATAGCTTTTGAAGGAACAAATTATTCATGTAAAATAGGATATGATGACGCGATGCCGAAGGCTCGATGTACAAAACAAAAATGGTGTTTGTCTTGCGAGACAATGGGGAGGAACTGTAGAAGTTAATGATGGAAGGTGTGAAAGCAGGTTCATTAGAATATCCAAGAAGGGAAGAGTACAAAGGTGCTGGTGTTCTACAGTAAATTGGATGCTAGGATGAAATGTATTGATTATGGGCAAAAAATATGTAGGTTTCATATATAGAAGGGAAGACATAAAAAAATATCATCCAACATAGCGTTTGTAGAAAGCAGGAGGAGGAACAGTAGAAGATGATGGAAGGTTCGAGGTTTCAAGATAAAAAATGTTCCCTCAAAAGCTATTCGATAATCATAACTTCCCACCTAATCTGAAAAATGTTTCAAGATAATTCGATAATCATAACTTCCCACCTAATCTGAAAAATGCTCCTTCAAAAGCTATTCGATAATCATAACTTCCCACCAAATCTGAAAAATGTTCCCTCAAAAGCTATTCGATAATCATAACTTCCCACCTAATCTGAAAAATGTTCCCTCAAAAGCTATTCGATAATCATAACTTCCCATCTAATCTGAAAAATGTTCCCTCAAAAGCTATTCGATAATCATAACTTCCCACCAAATATGAAAAATGTTCCCTCAAAAGCTATTCGATAATCACAACTTCTCACCTAATCTAGTGTGTGTAGTGTGTGAGGGCGTGAGTGGTATGTATGATATGTGTGTTATGTGTGGTGTGTGTGGTGTGTGTGGTATGTGTGGTGTGCGTATGTGTGTGTGTGGTGGGTGTGTGATGTGTGAAGTGTGTGTGGTATATGTGGTGTATGAGCACGCGTGTTCGGGTGTGAGGGTGCGTGGTGTGTGTGATGTATATTATGTGTGTGTGGTATATAGGTATGATGCGCTGTGTGTGTATCCTTTATTCTCTTATCTCTTGTATTCTCTTATATTTTAACATACAGATTTTTATCCACATAACTATTGTACTTACTGTGTACGTAATTGGACGTACATGTACATTTTCGTGTGCTCATAAAATTATAAATGACATTTTAATGTAAAAGGAAAAAAAAAATTTAATGAATAGAGGAACTGCGAATCATACAAAAGATATATATATATATATATATATAATATATATATATATATATATATATATATATATATATATATATATATATATATATATATATATATATATATATATATATATATATATATATATATATATATATATATATATATATATATATATATATATATATATATATAATATATATATATATATATATATATATATATATATATATATATATATATATATATATATATATATATATATATATATATATATATATATATATATATATATATATATATATATATATATATATATATATATATATATATATATATATATATATATATATATATATATATATATTAATATATATATATATATATATATATATATATATATATATATATATATATATATATATATATAAAACAGTATATCCCTAATTAACTGAATAAAATAGGAGAACGAGATTTTTTCCTCCTGATTCTCATTGTCTTTACCCCGAGTGGCTCGGGAAAAAACACGATTGGACAATGGATTTTGAGGAAAGAAAGATATATAATGAACCTGCTCATCCCATCACATCAATGGTTATAAACTTTCAGTCAGAACAATCACTACAGGGATAGTTAACGTATAGAAGCGATGCAAAGCCCTCCAATTATAAAAAATCAAGTGCTAGAGGACACTCTTTGGGTGTATGGAGCTGTTGAAGAGAAAGTTGTGGTCAGATTTACCACTAGAAAAGAATTAGTGGTGAAACATAAGTCATAAATAGAAGACCTCATTATTTGGATGAGGTAAGTCTCGGGAAAAGTAGTGAAATACTCATAAAAGTTAGAAATATCTGCTCAATTGGAAGAACAATAGTATAAACACAAGATTATTGTAGTAGTAGGAAGACAGATTTTAAGAAACAGAACATTGAAACTAGAATTTCGAGATTTTCAAGATTTGTTACGAGGTTTTTAATATTTATGTGGACACACACAAGAAATTATGGAATAAGATATTGTTAGATATATTAAAGTGTTAGATAATGAATCTTTAGCTACCTGGGGCAAAATATTATGGTGAGGTTTTAATTAAGAGGTGGATATTCCTCAGATTCTAAGTTGGCTGGTTAGCCACAGATATTGGTAAAGGATATAAAACCCATGTCTATGGAAAACTGTAAAAATTTTCCGATGTCAATGGGTTCGAATTCTGGCGTGGATAAAATTTTTCTGTCATATATTGCTAATTTCGTCGCAACAGTTGTTGTGCCCATGTTGGCGTTGCTTAACGTTTGTTGGTTACTCCTGCAACCCAGGGGCACCCAGCAGAATGCCATTGTATCCCTAGTGCGGGTTCCAAGCACCCCACTATGGATTCAAATATGTACCGAATTGCTACAGTGATTCGAAGCAGAAGAACTTGAAAACCGTTCTACCATCCTCTTTCTTTTTTTTTTCCGAATCCTGGCGTACGGAAAAATTTTCTGTCTTTTATATATATAATATATAATATATATATATATATATATATATATATATATATATATATATATATATATATATATATTATATATATTATATATATATATATATATATATAATATATATATATATATATAAGTTACCTCTTTAATTGCGGGGAAGTAGAATGGAGGCACTGTGTTTAACGGCGTCCACACACTGACGCCGGACTTTTCGGATTTTTTCCCGGAGCTCCGGACCGTCTCGTGATGAACCTACGCAGATCAAAAGGTCTCGAAATTGCGCCACCTGAGTGTTGATCTCTACCACAAGCTGAAGTAATATATATATATATATATATATATATATATATATATATATATATATATATATATATATATATATATATATATAATATATATATATATATATATATATATATATATATATATATATATATATGTGATGGTGTGTGTGTGTGTGTGTGTTTTTGTATGTGTATGTTTTATGTTTGCGCATGTGTTTTTGTGTATGTATGTTTATGTGCATCTGTAGTTCTGTACGCGTGCGTTTGTCTTCCGGTTTTTACTCCATAAAAATAATAGAATGTGGAATTGAAGGTTTAAAAAAAAAAATAATAAAAATAAAAATAAATAAATCTGAAAGCAAAATCGAGAGGTGTGTTATCAATATGATAAACAAGAGTCGTCGTAAATAGAATTTACGATTCGATCTAAAAACACCAAAAAAATAAAAAAAAAAAAAATAAAAAAATAAAAAAATAAAAAAATAAAAAATAAAAAAATAAAAAATAAATAAATATGGCTTTGATTTATATTATCTCCGGGAGGCTAAACAGAAAAACAGGCTTTATATAAAAAAAAAAATTTATTTTTTATATTTTTTTTTATCGTCAATAGGTTTTCATATTGATTTATTAATTTTTATTTATTTATTTACTTTTAAATTAATTTTACTAATTTCTATCTATCTTTTTATTAATTTCATTAATTTTTAACCAACTTCATTATTTATTTATTTATCTTTTTATTAATTTATTAATATTTATTAGTATATATATATATATATATATATATATATATATATATATATATATATTATATATATATATATATATATATATATATATATATATATATATATATATATATATATATATATATATATTATATATATTATATATTTAATTATAATATTATTTTATTTTATTAATTATTTATTTATTTATTTATTTTTTATTTTATTAATTTTTAGTATTTTTTATTTATTTATTTTTATTTTATTTTTATTTTTATATTATATATTTTTATTTTTTTTTTTTAAATTTTTTATATATTAATTTTATTAATTTTTACCTTTTTTTTTATTTATTTAATTATTATTTATCTTTTTATTAAATTATTTATTTATGCCAAAACCGTGGCACAACGGTAGAGTGACTGATCACGTGCTTGAATTTGTTGGTTCGATCCATTATGGGGATACCAGGAAGGTTTCCCCAATCCCCCGTAAGAGTGAAAACTATAAAATAATAATAAAAAGAAAATGCAAACGTCAGCATCTTTGGTAAAAATATACAAAGTTAACATTTTTATCGTAAATTCAAACTGTTTAATTACTTTAACAATGTTTAATTGTTACTACCTTGCAAAAATTGTCCTAACGATTCGTTGGGACAAGTGGCCAAAATGTCACAGTAAAATTTTCTATAGAGAAAAGACATGTGAAGCATAAGAAAGTCGCTTCACTGATTTATTATCTAATAAGAAAATAACTGAAAGAATTTGCTGAAACATTTTTTGCCATTTGTCCCAACGATTCGTTAGGACAATTTTTGCAGTGTATGTACCCTGTCTATGTTCTTCTTATCCTTCAGTATGTGGTTTACAATGGTGAAATTAACTATTTTTTTCACCACTACTCAATGGTAGTGGGTGGGGGGAAGGGAGAAGGGGGAAGTTGACAAATGTTCGTGTGCCATGATTTGTATCTTCAAATTTGTAGACCGCATATTATAGTAGCACTGATTATTATAAAAATTTTTTTTTGGAAAATATATATTATATATATATATATATATATATATATATATATATATATAAATATATATATATTATATATATATATATATATATATATATATATATATATATATATATATATATATATAAACTGAGATTGTTTTATTAAGATAGATATATAGATTTATAAATAAAAAATATAAAAAGAAAAAAAAAATAAATTGGCAAATAGATAAATAAGTACATAGGTATAGAAAAAGAAAAATAATATATAGATAAGTAAATAATTCATAGATAGATAGATAGACAGACATAGATAGATAGATAGATAGATAGATAGATAGAAAGATATATAGAGAGATAAATAGAGAGATGGATAGATATAGATACAGAAATAGAGATAGACAAATAGATATATAGAGAGACAGATAGAGAGATGGATAGATAGAGATATAGATATAGATAGAAATAGAGAGATAGATAGAGATATAGATTGATAGAGATATAGGGTTAGATAGACAGATAGATAGAGAGATAGACAGATAGATATATAGTTTAAAGCGAAGAGATGAGAGGGAACAAACTCAAATAAGAAAATGAAAATATGGGAAAATAAAAAGGAAATTGAATTAATGAGTGAAAAGAAACGATTGTTTCAAGCAGCGTGTGTGTGTGTGTGTGTGCGTGTGTTGTGTAATGTCTAGGGTGTGTGTAGGTGTGTGGGAGTGGGTGTAGGTTTGTCGTGAGTATGTAGGTGTTTGTTGGTGTGTCGGGGTTTATAGATGTAGGTGTTTATTGGTGTGTGTAGGTGTGTGTTGGTATATCGGGGGTGTATAGGTGTAGGTGTATGTTTAGGTTTGCGTGAATTGTGATGTGTATATAGGTGTAGGTGTGTGGGAGTGGGTGTAGGTTTGTCGTTAGTGTCTAGGTGTAAGTGTTTGTTGGTGTGTCGGGGTTGTATAAGTGTAGGTGTGTGTTGGTGTGTATAGGTGTAGGTGTGCGAATATGTAGGTGTGCGTGTGTAGGTGTAGGTATGTGTAGGTGTAGGTGTGCGTGTGTAGGTGTAGGTATGTGTAGGTGTAGGTGTGTGTGTGTGGGGAAAGGGGATTAAAAAAAATAATGTTTCCCCGGTTCGAAACCCTTATTTAAATATATATCAGAATAAATCCTTTAAATATTTGAATACTGGAACCTGTGCAGACCCTCGGGAAATCGAGCTGAACTGTGCAGGCAGGTCTGCGCAAGTCTCCTGCGCAGGTAGATATCAAAGGCCTTCAGGAATTCGTGTGGTGCCCTTTGTTCATAAGCGCGAATGTTCTTACCACCAAACGATTGCGGTTTAAATTGAATTTTGGGGAAAAAAAATTTTTTTTTTTATTTTATTATTTATTTATTTATTATTCTTACAATGTTCTATACAATTTAAAGTGTGATTTTATTATTATTTATTATTATTATTATTATTATTATTATTATTATTATTATTATTATTTTATATTATAAAAATAATGACAGCAAAAAATTCATTTTTGAACTCTCTTTCTCTCTCTCTCTCTCTCTCTCTCTCTCTCTCTCTCTCTCTCTTATTATATATTATATATATATATATATATATATATATATATATATATATATATATATATATATATATATATATATATATATTATATATATATATATATGGTGTGTGTGTGTATGTGTGTGGTGTGTGGTATGTGGGTATGTTAAGGGTTGTGAGAGAGCACGCGCAATTTTCACAAGTTTTGCACAAATTTTTTGATGAAAAAATTACGAACCAAAAAAAAAAAGACTTATTAGACAAGCAATTTTGAAATAAACAAATAAATAAATAAATAAATTAAAAAAAATAAATAAGTAAATATATCGCTATTGTTAGTTATTTTGTAAAGAAAATGCCAACATTTTAAGAATAAAGAAAACTAATTTTTTTTGTTATATTTGTTCATTTCTCTAACAGATAAAACTGTCGCAAGATGTTGAGAGAGAGAGAGAGATTGAGAAAAAAAGAGAAAGAGATAGAAAAAAGAAAGAGATAGAGAGATAAATAGAAAGACAAAAAAGAGAAAGAGAGAAAAGAGAAAGAGAGACAAATGGAGAAAAGAGAGAGAAAGAAAGAGAGAGAAAGAAAAGAAAAGAGAAGAAAGAGAAGAGAGAGAGAGAGAGAGAGAGAGAGAGAGAGAGAGAGAGAGAGAGAGAGAGAGAGAGAGAGAGAGAGAGATGCGTTCTCGGGGCTTTGTTATATTGTTGTAGTTTTAATGTTTCACATAAAATAAGCACGATAAGTATATATATATTATTATATATATATATATATATATATATATATATATATATATATATATATATATATATATATTATATATATATATATATATATATATATATATATATATATATATATATATATATATATATATATATATATATATATATATATATATTATATATATATATATATATATATATATATATTAATACGATTTAAATGATTGGTATACTGACTGATCAGTGAATTGTAATGAGGAAAAAAATTCTTTTAATAATAATAATAATAATAATAATAATAATAATAATAATAATAATAATAATAATAATAATAATAATAATAATAATATAAATATACTATTATGATTATAATACTACTACTACTAATTTTATAATGCTAATTATAATAATTAATTAATATAATAATAATAATAATAATAATAATAATAATAATAATAATAATAATAATAATAAATTAAAAAAAAAAAAAAAAAAAAAAAAAAAAAAAAAAAAAAAAAAAAAAAATTTTTTTTTTTTTTTTTTTTTTTTTTTTTTTTTTTTTTTTTTTTGTATAGGTATGTAGATTTAATAGTAAGTAGGGAGATAAACATTTTAAAAATAGGAAGAAATGTATGGTCAACATATTCTTACACACGCACGCACACACACATATATATAGTATATATATATATATATATATATATATATATATTATATAATAATAATAATAATAATAATAATAATAATAATAATAATAATATATCTTAAAATAAGGGAGATTTGTGGGTTGGAGAAGGAGAATGGTTGGGAGAGGTGGACAGGGCATGTTGAGGTTGTTTGGGCATGTTTGTAGGATGAATGAGGAGAGACTGGTAAAAAAGATGTTAGTATCAGAAGTGGAGAGTGTGAGAGGTAGTGGGAGACCGAGGATAGTTTGGATTAGTGCACGGGTCAAGGAGTTACTGAGGGGCAAAAGGTTGAGCTGGGGGGGGAGGGTGTGAGTTTGGAGGAGGATTTTTGTAAGCTTAAAAGATTGATGAGGGTGTGTGTGTGTGTGTGTGTGTGTGTGTGTCGGAAAATGGATGCGGCCTGCGATACACACCATCCCACCATTGTAGGAAAGGTTGTGAGAGAGTAAATATATATATATATATATATATATATATATATATATATATATATATATATATATATATATATATATATATATATATATGTATGTGTGTGTGTGTGTGTGTGTGTGTGTGTGTGTGTTTGTGTGTGTGTGTGCGTGTGCGTAAAGAGGTGGAAAATGAAAGTAATATTGTGGAAAGAAAATACATTTTTGATGAACTGTCGACTATGTTTTTCTGAACAATTTTTCCCATCCTTTTATTCCATCATTTCATGCTAAGACATGTCTGGGATGCGATAGAGGAAAAAAAATAGAAGGGGGAAGTGGGAATTTTAGGGGTTTGAAGGTGAGGTG
>SEYY01020703.1:7500-10000 GCA_009176605.1 Armadillidium nasatum | reverse complement strand
TTATAGTAATTCCTTAACACGTTTCGTCTGTGTACTTGAGACACTAAAAATGAGAGTGATTTAGATTAAAAATCCAAATATATGCAATTAATTCAAATAATAATTCAATTAATTAATATATCGCTTCTCTGGAAGAACACTGACGCAAGTGAAGATTTCACAATTCTTCAGAAATCGCAATTTAATTTTTCAATTGCCTTGTTTCAATTATTTAGACAATAAGTAATAGCCTGGAAATAATGGTTGGGCATTTTTATATAGCAAATTTATTCTAGTTTTAGATGAGATATTTGTTTTTGTTTCTAAAAGAAAACTAAAATTCTACAGCCCATTAAAATTAAGAACCTTCAAATTGTGTCATTGTTCCTCTAGAAAATGCCAAATTATTAGTATTTGACATTCATATTCATAAATAGTATTAATTAAGATTTCTGGGAAAATAAATTTAGCGTATGATTTGAAATCTAAATATTTATTATTCATATTTACAAACTAAAAATCAAAACAAGCTTTTGAAAAAGTAAATTTTTTTAATTTATTTTGAGCTATAGTGATTTTTGATTTGTATGCCAGTTTTGTGATAATAATATCTAAATTCTTCACTCCAGAACGTCTAATTCCAGTTGTTCAAATGTGAGCTTCTTCCTAGTTCATCTGTTTGTAGCTACTCTTGTAGAAATAAACTTCGCTTCCCTTCACGAATCTTAACATTTTAATATCTGAAAATGTAATTTGTCCACCTTGTGTGTTTTTCTGACTATTAAAACGAATCTCATTGGTCAACGATTTTAAATAATTAACAGGAAAGTACCTACTATGAATATTCAATTGTGGAAAACTTGGTTCTACCATTTTTTTTTTTTTTTTGTATTTATCTCAACTTCAGCACTTTGAGGAGCAAAGTGGAACTTTCCATTTGCTCGGTCCATTTTGTAGCTGTCTATATTATTGGCTATAAACAAAGCATAGGATGTTGACATAACATTATAGATTGGGAACAACGCAAAAAAAATATTGAGTGAAGAATGACAGAAAGAACAGTTACATCCAAAAAAAATAACGAAAATTTGAAGTCAACAATAACGGAATATATACTTACGGCATTGTTCCACTGACTGATGATGGAAAATTGTGGTTTACTTCAGATAAACAATGACGCAACTGTCACTTTATGGATCAAACATAAAATTTGTCACAACCGTTAAGAAATAGCACTTAAGTCGTTTTAGAAATAAGAGCGATGGGTCACACTTAAAAATTGAAACACAACTGACCATTACGTCGTTGTTCTTCTGAACATATTATTGAAAACGCGTAATTTGAACAACGACGTAACCGCTCTCTAGCTGTAAAGAAAAGGTATTTCAATTATATAATTGTTACACCAGATAAAATAACATTTTTTCGTACTGTTGTCGTATTTATTTTATTAAAAAAATTTTTTTCGCACTTGCGCCATTGTTCCTCCGGAGAAGCGATATAATTCAGTAAATTATATATTAATACCTGGTTTGTGATGCTAAATGTAGAATGCCTCCACTTTCTTTAATTTTTAAACTTAATTAAAAATATGCGTAAAATTTGGTAAAATGTTTGGAAATGATATTTATGGTTATACTCACCTGAAACCAATAAATAATTTAAATCAAGTTTACTAATTTAATAAAATTATAGTTAGACTTTATCACAAGTTAAGATAACTATCTTAATAATATCAAAATCAGACTTTATCACAAGTTAAAATAACTATCTTCTTCCTTCACTACAAGAGATGTTCCGGACGACAACCATTAAATCGTATACCAATTTAATAGCCCAGAGTTGGGCTGTACGTCGACATATATTGGTTACTTGACGAATAAATTTTCAGATAGGGCATGCCATATCAACATCGTTTCAAACCCAGCAAGATCTTTGCCCATTTCCACACAACACATAACTTATCAACCATGTAACATCTCCCAACATTTTACAACTTTTATTATTATTATTATTATTATTATTATTATATATTATTATTATTATTATTATTATTATTATTATTATTATACTATTATTATTATTATTATTATTATTATTATTATTATTATTATTATTATTATTATTATTATTATGAAAAACTCTATAAACTTGCAAATAAATTTTTAACTATATGTACAGTGATGACGAATCCGAATCAGGATTTGAAGATATTTTTTTCATGGAAGTGGATTCAGATTTGAGGAATTTAAATTTAGCTGATTTACGTTTAAATTTAGAAAGAAAACGAGAAAAAGCCTAATTTATCTTCTTCGTCCCCTTCAAATCTACCAATTTGAATAGGAGGCTCTTTTACACCTCTAAATAAACTTAAGTTAGAAACAGGCCTATCACTGTTGCTAGAACTAGCACCTTCAGGGGGATAGTTAATATGTGGGACAGACACTTTGCTAGTAGGAGAGGGGGTGCTAGATTTAATTAAATTCTCCGCAATAATGGCAATTTTTTCTTCAATATCAAT
>SEYY01020703.1:0-2500 GCA_009176605.1 Armadillidium nasatum | reverse complement strand
TCTCTCTCTCTCTCTCTCTCTCTCTCTCTCTCTCTCTCTCTCTCTCTCTCTCTCTCTCTCTCTCTCTCTCAAGACTGCAACCTTTTCACTTCCTAGCTATATTCTCATGATTTAACAAAACATAAATTTGTATTCTTAGATAAAATAAAAAAGATATAAAATTTTCTAACCTGTATTTATACATATTATTCTCTAATTGCAATGAATCAAATTTGTATAATTAAGTTACATTATTTCAAAATTATTTTGTTTATACTTTAAATCAATATGGTTAAAAGATCAGCTTCAGCAGTATGGGAGTACTTTACAATGTTTCAAAATAGGCTCGAAATACCTAAATGTATCATTTGCAGTCAGGAAATTTGAAGAGGATCTCCGGGTGCTCCCAGTAAAAAAATTTCAACCAAATCTTTTTGGAGTATCTAAAATCAAAACACAAAGATGAACATTAACTAGCAGAAAAGGAGCGGTCAAAAGAAACCAAAAATGAAAAGAAAATATTGAGAAAAACAAAGAAAATTTTTTGATTTTCTTATATATTGTTTTAAATTTTTTTTTATTTGACTGATTGAGATGAAATTTACATGGTATATGCATTTTTTCCCGAAGTTCCGAGTTAATTTCGAGCATTGTTCTGAGTCTATAAATAGCGGTTTGAAAGTTATTTGGACCAAAATTTAAAAAAAATGAATAGCAAGGTCAAACTACTAGTCCACATGAACTGAAAATTTGACTGAATAATCTAAGCCCTAATTTCTTGCGATAGTGGGAGCAGTTTTTTGATATCACGTATAGAAAAAAAGTTATAAGCACTTGAAAAAAAAAAAAAATTTAAATTATTTAAAAATTACGCTACCTCTTAATTTCTTTTTTTTGGGATATTGTTTAGAGGAGGGACAGGGAAACAACTTTTATTTAGTGCATTATTGAATGCTATTTGTTTGAAGCGAGATATAGTCTCTCAAACTTTGGGAATTTTTGAAATTTAGTCAAAAATGAATGAGGCTATATTTTTACTCTAACGAATCGCATCGAATAAAGTAGGGAGAGGAATTTGTAGCCCCATTCCTCCTCTATATACCTACTCAAAATAAGAAATGTTATTGTTGAAGTTTTGTTTAAAAAAAAAATTTTTTTGTTCGAAAAGGTGTATTTTTTTTCCTATAGTTGGTCAGTTTTTGGCTTATAACATTTTTCCTATAACTTTCGGAACAAAGGTCTGTTAGAAACTTTTGTATCCCATAAATTCCAAATATACAGTCCGAATTTCAGGTCATTCCAAAAAGTGGTTTGGTACCACCATTCATTTGAAAAAGGATCAAATTTCCAAGGAAAAAAAAAATTCAAGGTATAGGTTCTGAAAAACGCTAGAAATGGACTTTTTTTCACCGGAAAAAAAGCTATATATACACTAAAAATTTCAGGAGAATCAGCTGAAATTAAAAAAAAAATTTGAAATTGGACTCTCCCCTTAAGTTTAATTCGCTATTTTAACCACGGAAGGCAAACCCCGGTTTTCTCAGATTTTTAACCGGGGCCGGGGCCCAGTTGGTTCATATATATATATATATATATATATATATATATATATATATATATATATATATATATATATATATATATATATATATATATATATATATTATATATATATATATATATATATATATATATTTTATGTCTCATCCGGTAGGCAAAGGCCAGAGGCCTACCAATATCCACCGGAGTTGGGGAGAAAACGAAATCAGGTCGCTAATGCCCGACGTAACCCGATACACGGCGTTTAAAAGAGTGCAAGTCAAAGGAAGTTGGGAAAACAGATAAAAGGAGTGTGTTCCAGACTTTACCATTAGAGTACATGTAAGAATGAGTTTTTTCTAGTTGTATGAAACATTCTTTGTGATGGAAAAATGCACTTTAGTTTGTTGCTATAAATTATTAATGTTTATGGTAGGGGCTTAAAAACACTTACGTTATATTTTGCACATAATCCAGTAAACTTTGCACGTATTAATAGTTTCATAGTATGCCAATGTCTATTGATGTTAGATCACAAAACTGGTATTAATGTAATTCAATTATTATTGCTTTAGATGTGTTTATTGATGTCATTCTTATGTTATTTTTCCAATTTCAGATGACACCTATATATATATATTAGTGATGGATTGGATGTCATATTTTTTTTGCGGATGCGGATGCGGATGCGGATGTTGAATTTTGGAGAAGTGCGGATGCGGATGCGGATGCGGATGTTGAATTTTCGAGAAGTGCGGATGCGGATGCGGATGCGGATTTTGAATTTTCGAAAAGTTCGGATGCGGATGCGGATGCGGATGTTAATTTTGATGAGGATGCGGATGCGGATGCGGATTTGATTATAATATTAATTATGATATATATATATATATATATATATATATATATATATATATATATATATATATATATATATATATATATATATATATATATATATATATATATATATAATATATAT
>SEYY01020702.1:47500-52613 GCA_009176605.1 Armadillidium nasatum | reverse complement strand
ATATATATATATACAATGTCCTACTTTATGTCTGTAAAATCTAAAGAAAATCATGGTAGATTCACATAACTTTTAAAGAAATTACATCAGATTTAAATGTTTCTTATAAAAATATCAAGAAAATTGAGATAACATAAAAAAATGAATCTAGTTAAAATATATCTGCATTTCTCAACATGGGTCCAAATGAACCCCCATTGGATCACAGAAGCTTTGATGGGGTCCTTAAGGAAAAAAGGTTAGGGACCCCTGAATGAAAATATTAATGTTATAATTCTATAGCATTATGAATACATATTAACAATATGATTTAAGTCATCACAAATGTACAGAGGAATGAATATTATACATATGATCACAAAGTTAACATTATTTTTTTTATAAAAAAAAATTAACTGTTAATTAATGCTATTTTATTACTAATTTCTTGCAATTTCTTTTAGTATTAATAAAATAATATTTCTATATTGCTATAGAAAACCTGTTTCGCATTTGGATGGAAAACGATAGATAATATTCTTTTTTTATTAAAATCTTATGTTGGTACGGTAATCTACCAATTATAATGAGCAATTAAATTAATGAGTTGCTTTTAATATGTAGTAAATAAATAAATAAATTACTAATATAAATATATATATATATATATATATATATATATATATATATATATATATATATATATATATATATTAATAATAAAATTAATTATAAAAAATTAAAAAAAAAAAAAAAAAAAAAAAAAAAAAAAAAAAAAAAAAAAAAAAAAAAAAAAAAAATATATATATATATATATATATATATATATATATATATATATATATATATATATATATATATATATATATATATATATATATATATATATATATATATATATATATATATATATATATATATATATATATATATATATATATATATATATATATATATATATATATATATATATATTTATATTTTACAATATTTATAGGTATTACAATATATTCATTTTAGTAGTTGTAGTAGTTAATCTTTCATTTTCTCTTTTTATTCTAATCAAAAAAAAAAAAATTTTTTTTTTTCCTTTTTATATTTTTTTTTCCTTTTTGCACAATTTTTATTTTTTTTTTTTTTGTTTTTTTCAGAATAAAGCAAAGCTGAAAAGACAAAGTTTGCCAAAATGTTACTTATTTTTTTATTACGATAAAAAGATAAAGGAAAAAATAGGTAGCTCATCATTTTTTTTTTTATTAGTAATGAAAGTTAAAAGACAAAGTTAACCCTTTTTTTTTTATTTTGTGGCTCATCCCAAAGATAAAAACTTTTTTATCATTGGGATAAGCAAAAAATAAAATAAAGGGTTAACTTTGTTTTTTAACTTTCAGTACTAATAAGGGTATATATATATAGTGATGGCATCCGCATCCGCATCCGCATGCGCGGATGCGGAACATCCGCACAAAAATCAACATCCGCATCCGCATCCGCATCCGCATTTTCGAAAATTCAACATCCGCATCCGCATCCGCATCCGCACTTTCGGAAATTCAACATCCGCATCCGCATCCGCATCCGCACCTCTCCAAAATTCGACATCCGCATCCGCATCCGCATCCGCAAAGTAGAAAATATGACATCCGATCCATCACTAATATATATATATATATATATATATATATATATATATATATATATATATATATATATATATATATATATATATATATATATATATATTATATATATATATATATATATATATATATATATATATATATGCGAATTGTAGATCAAGAGTGAGGGTGAAGAGAGAGCTATCGGATTGGTTTAGCATAGGAGTGGGATTGAGACAGGAGTTTGTAATATCTCCATGTTATTTAATCTATTGATGAATGGTTTACTTAGAAAAATGGAGAGAGAAGGGAAGAGTATTACGTTGAGAAATATGGAGGGTGAATGTGAAGTGAATGTTTTACTTTTTGCAGATGATGCGGCATGTGTTGGTGGCAGAATCTGGAGAAAAGATGAGAATACTTGTGAGAGAGTTTGAAGGGAAATGTGCAAACACAAGATAGAAATTCAATCCAGCGAAGAATAAAGTTATGAGGATTGGAGGTGGAGATGAGGAAATGTGGATGGAGGAATTGGTTTGTAGAAGTGTGAGAATGGAAACTTGAGGAGGTGAATGAATTCAAATATCTAGTAATGTTGGGTGGAAGGTAAGGGTGGGACGGAAAAAGCAATAAAGAACAGAGTGGTAGAAGAAATGAAAGTATTGGGGGGCCTAAGAAAAGTATGGAAGAAAGGAAAAATTTCGAAACAAATAAAGATAAGAATGTTTGAATGTATGTGTTCACCTTCTGTATTGTATGTGTGTGAAACATAGACGATAAGTGCTCGGTCGAGAAAAAGTTTCAATGTCTTTGAGATGAAAGATTTGAGAGTGATATATAAATTGAGAAGGATTGATAGGATTAGAAATGAAAGAATAAGGGAGGTGTGTAAATTGAAGAAGAGTGTAATTGATAGAGAGGAGGAGGATGTGCTAAAATGGTTTGGACATATGTGAAGAATGAAAGAGAACAGAATGGTTGGCAAGGTACGTAGATCCGATGTAGATAGGGGAAGGGTAGGAGGGAGGGGAAGGCCGAAGTGGGATGGATGGATGGAGTGAGAGTGATTTTGATGGAAGGAATTTGAGTTTAGACGAGGGTAGAAGATTTGTGGAGACAGAGATGGAGGGAGGTGGTGAAAGCGTTGAAAGGTAAGAATAGTTATGTTTGTAAGGTAATTGTGGCGGGCACCACCTCACGAAAGTGGGAAAGGTGATAGTGAAATATATATATATATATATATATATATATATATATATATATATATATATATATATATATATATATATATATATATATATATATATATATATATATATATATATATATATATATATATATATATATATATATATATATATATATATATATATATATATATATATATATATATATATATATATATATATATATATATATATATATATATATATATATATATATATATATATATATATATATATATATATATATATATATATATATATATATATATATATATATATATTAATTAACATCTGCATCCGCATCCGCATCCGCATCCGCATCCTCATCAAAATTAACATCCGCATCCGCATCCGCATCCTCAAAAATTAACATCCGCATCCGCATCCGCATCCGCATCCGCATCCGAACTTTTCGAAAATTCAACATCCGCATCCGCATCCGCATCCGCACTTTCGAAAATTCAACATCCGCATCCGCATCGCATCCGCACTTTTCGAAAATTCAACATCCGCATCCGCATCCGCATCCGCACTTTCGAAAATTCAACATCCGCATCCGCATCCGCATCCGCACTTCTCCAAAATTCAACATCCGCATCCGCATCCGCATCCGCAAATTGGAAAATATGACATCCGATATCTATATATATATATATATATATATATATATATATATATATATATATATATATATATATATATATATATATATATATATATATATATATATATATATATATATATATATATATATATATATATATATATATATATATATATATATATATATATATATATATATATATATATATATATATATATATATATATATATATATATATATATATATATATATATATATATATATATATATATATATATATATATATATATATATATATATATATATATATATATATATATTCTCTAAAAAAAATAAGTTCTCAGGCAAAGACGAAATGAAACACAGTTTTGGTTATTTTAAGGATATATTTTGATGCTCCTAAATATGATAATATTGTAAGTTGAAACCCTTTATCTGAAAAAGTCATCTCTTTAAAGTTTAAAAATTTAACTTTTAACATTTAGAGACAATAAAATAACCTTAAAAATGCGAAGTTAAATATTTTTATATATATATTAACTTTGAAGAACAATCTAAAATCATAAATGTTACATATACTGTATATATATATATATATATATATATATATATATATATATATATATATATATATATATATATATATATATATATATATATATATATATATTATATATATATATATATATATATATATATATATATATATATATCTTCTAGTGTAAAAGTTTGGAGCCCAAAAGCAAACCACTAGAGTTTTAGAATTCAGATTAAAATTGTAAGGTAAATTTTGTGTTGACAAAAAACCAACAAACCATTACACGGATGCTGAAAGTGTTTATGGTATAAAGTTGCAAATATAGATAAATTAAGTGTGTTTCAAAATTTTCCAGTCGTATTGGTAGAATGAGCGCAGGATCTAAGTCTGCTATCAGGGAGTTGGATAGATAACAATGATACTTATAGAGTCCCAATGAGATTTGTAGATTGACGAGTCCCAATGAAGGAAACCTTTGATGAGTCCCAATGAGACTTGTAGATTTATGAGTTCCAATGAGACTTGTAGATTGATGAGTCACAATGAGACAAGTAGATTGACGAGTCCCAATAAGACTTGTAGATTGATGAGTCCCTATGAGACTTGTAGATTGATCAGTCCCAATGAGACTTGTAGATTGATGAGTTCCAATGAGACATGTAGATTGACGAGTCCCAATGAGACTTGTAGATTTATGAGTTCCAATGAGACTTGTAGATTGATGAGTCACAATGAGACTTTTAGTTTGATGAGTCCAACGAGCTCTTTTTCGAGTATGAAGTGTGCTATTAGAGAGCTAAGAAGAACAGTGTACGTTGTGATAGCAAGAATATAAAGAGAGTGACGGAACAGCTTGGTGGCTGGAAAGAGTCAGAGAGATTAGGAGAGTTAGTACATCAAGAAGTATTCAATTCTGCCCTTCCAAGATACAAGGAAGAACAACGCCACTTTGAAGAACAAGCAAATGGGGGTAGTGTGAAGAAATCCCAGAGACGTTTCAGAACACCTAAGCTCTTTGAAATTTGTTTAGTGAGAGAAAACATGTGATTTTCAAAGCAAGATGACGTGAAAAGAAAATGGCAAGAATATTCAGAAAATGGAAAATCTTCAGTTGTGTATTTTCAAAAAAGATGTTTTAATTGTGTTG
>SEYY01020702.1:35000-42500 GCA_009176605.1 Armadillidium nasatum | reverse complement strand
TACTACAATCTTTTCTTCAAAAGAATATTGTCATAAATATTTGTTGCTTCACTGTTTTTTTTTTTTTTTTTTTTTTTTTTTTTTTTTTAAATATTTTTATAGATTATATATTACTATTAATTTATTTTTAACTTCTGAACTTTTCAAAACAAAATTTTCAAAATAAATTATTAATTTGATTATTTTAATGGTTCTTCTAACGTCAAAGTTGATTATTTGTAAACTTGACAATTTCTTTAATTCTTAAACCCAATCTACTCAGAAAGTATTTTACTTTCATTAATTCTCCGTAGATTTTTTATTTTTTTTATATTTTTCTCAATCTTTCTCCCACTTTTTTTTCGGTTTATTTCTAATAGCTGATTTTGAAAAATTTGACGCTACGATACCAGAAAAACGTATATATATATATATATATATATATATATATATATATATATATATATATATATATATATATATATATATATATATATATATATATATATATATATATATATATATATATATATATATATATATATATATATATATAAGCTAAAATAACCAAAACTTATCTAAAAATAATTTTTTGCCAACTAATTTCGGGTGGTTGTGTACTTCTTCATTATCAAGGCTATGATTCTAATGAGGAATCTAAAATAAAATTACGACATACTCTATATAAAATCTTAAAAAATACATTTCAGGAAAATTATATCAATAAATCAAGAAATGAAAATTATTATATATAAATAAATAATAAAAAGTACGACCAAAACACAAAATTCTACTCCAGTATCAAAATATTTTCTAAATGCATTTAATTTTATTAAAATTTTGAGCGTGGTGCCAAATAAATAATTATTCTAAAAAATGGAGGTCAGGTTCACATCCAGAGTCTGAAATTTTAAAATTTGGATCCTATATAAAATGATCCTTTTGAAGAGAATGAGAGTTAATGGGCAATATGAGGAATGGTACAAATGTTTCAAAGTTCTATAAGAGATACCTTTATGCTCAACAATGCAAACAGAAAAACTTCGTATAGTTTTTCCTATTGTATGTGGCATCGCAGCCACAATACTGGTAATAAGAACTGATGAACATAAAGGTAAGGGAAGTTTTTCTTTAACTTTGAAGAACCTTCTAATTTTATTTTCATTCGAGAACACTAATTTGAATATGAACTGATGGTAATGTGTTTTTAAGATGCATATAATTCTGCGTTCATAAATGATAATTTCATATACAAGGTATCTTTTGGCACTGTTAATATAGTAGAGGATTTCTGAAGAAATTTTATATTAAGTTGATTCTTAAATACTTTATCAATTACGAATCCTGGGAATCCATTCTTTTGAATAGCGTTTTTAGGAAGTCCAATTCCTTCAAGAAATTAATGAAATTTTGTATGCACTATCGAAAAGTGCTTTAATTATATCGATTTTATATACATTAAAGAACTGAATTTAGTAGTATTAATCCTGTGTATATGGATTTCCAATAAAAGCTGGAATAAAATTTGATGTTTTCATTACATATTTTTATATCAAGAAATGCCAAGGAGTCTTCTTCTTCAACATCCAGTGTGAATTTGATATTTGAATGTTATATATATATATATATATATATTATATATATATATATATATATATATATATATATATATATATATATATATATATATATATATATATATATATATATATATATATATATATATATATATATATATATATATATATATATATATATATATATATATATATATATATATATATATATATATATATATATATATATATATATATATATATATATATATATATATATATATATATATATATATATATATATATATATATATATATATATATATATATATATATATATATATATATATATATATATATATATATATATATATATATATATATATATATATATATATATATATATATATATATATATATATATATATATATATATATATATATAATATTAATTCATTGTCCCTTTCGTGGTATAATACATTAAAGCTGTCAATGTTAATAGCAGTAAAGATGTAGTAATAAAATGTAGTTTTTCATCTCAGCTCTAATAAAGGAAGTATTGCAGACCTCTAAATAGCTTTACTGTTCTCTATAATGATAATTAAGTTTCAACGATCGACTCCTAGAATACTAATTGAGAGTTTTGGGGAACAAATAAGTATGTCTGGAACTAAGAATGAAAATAAGCAAAAAAAGTATTAATTTAAAACCTTTTAAAAGAAATAAAAAGAAAAAAAAAGAGCAAAACACAAAATTAAAAAAAAATATAATAATATAAATAATATATATATATATATATATATATATATATATATATATATATATATATATATATATATATATATATATATATATATATATATATATATATATATATATATATATATATATATATATATATATATATATATATATATATATATATATATATATATATATATATATATATATATATATATATATATATATATATATATATATATATATATATATATATATATATATATATATATATATATATATATATATATATATATATATATATATATATATATATATATATATATATATATATATATATATATATATATATATATATATATAAATATATATATAGTCAATAAATAAATATGGATATGAAAATAAAAAAAAAAAAAAAAAAAAAAAAAAAAAAAAAAAAAATAAAAAAAAAAAAAAAAAAAAAAAAAAAAAAAATAGGGTAAAAAAAAAAAAAAATTTTAAATTAAAAATTAAAATTTATTTTCTGTCAAAAACTATGAGAAACAGAGAGAGGAGAGGGGGAAGGGACCACCTGCACTTACCAATTTAAGAGAAAATAACTTAATTTTAACCCTTTCTTCTACATTCCGTTTCCAAATCCTCCCCCCCCCCTTAAAAAAAATGGAAAATAAAATCCAATTTCTTTTTTCCTTTTTTAAATTTATTCTCAATGTTGAACTTTCTAATCCTTGATAATAATGTTTATTTTGAGAGCCTAACTTTTAAGTCGGGTGGAAAAGCATTTTTACAAATTCAAAATTGAACATGTTGATAAGAGAGGATATAAATGTAAAATAATGCTCAATCATTTGATAAGAAAAATTTTCATTATATAAATTTCTTATCTAGTCAATCGCATTAAAAACATTAAAATTTTAAATTAAACGTACAAAATATAAAATAATGGAATTCTAAAAATTAAGATATGTTTATTACCTATTTGTATGGCGTTATATATATATATATATATATATATATATATATATATATATATATATATATATATATATATATATATATATATATATATATATATATATATATATATATATATATATATATATATATATATATATATATATATATATATATATATATATATATATATATATATATATATATATATATATATATATATATATATATATATATATATATATATATATATATATATATATATATATATATATATATATATATATATATATATATATATATATATATATATATATATATATATATATATATATATATATATATATATATATATATATATATATATATATATATATATATATATATATATATATATATATATATATATATATATATATATATATATATATATATATATATATATATATATATATATATATATATATATCCTCTGTTGAAGAAAGGTCAGGGCCCTACCATTTTTAATCAGTGTTAGGGAACTACCGGAAATCTGGTCAAATTACAGGCCGACATGCCTCGATAACGCGGCGTTTGAACATGTGTAAGTCAAAATAAGTTGGGAAAACACAAAGATAGTGAATTTCAGATTCTACCAGTTGAGTGCATATAAGATTGAGCATAGAGGTTAAATCTGGGGTCAGAGAGTTAGAAAGAGAAAGAGATGAGACTTTGTAGATATGCGTGCAGCATGAAATCTTCTCAGTGGAGGAAATATGCGATGATATAGTTCAAAAGAGCAGTGTCCGTTGTATTAAAGGTAGTATAGACATAGTGGCGATACAATTTGACGGACAGAAAGAAACTGCAGATAATTAGTGCGTCAAAAGTGTTGATAAGACGAAAGCCATAAACTACATCTTTTCAAAGAGAATTATATGAATGAACCATCCCAGATGTATGAAGAATACTAAAAACAAGGGAGAACAACACCTTTACAAAGAGCAAACAAAGGGGGAGGTGTGAAGAAATTACGAAGGCGACTCAGAACACCCAACCTCTTGGAAGCTTGATTAGAAAGAAAAGTAATGTAATTTTTCTAAGGAAGATCACGAGAAAAAGAAACGTCGAGAATATTAGGGACAGATAAAGGTTTGAGTTGTGTGGTTTCAAATATTTCATAGTTGAATGGAAGGTTGTGTCGAGTAGCGAGATGGAGAAACTGAGTTTTGGAGGCATCGAAAACGACCATGCTTTCTCTGTCCCAATTTGAAATACGAGAAAGGTCAGGGCTTAGTCGCTGTTACGCCACCATTCTACTGTCACTTAACTGCCGCTGGGAGGGTGTCTTTCAAATTGAGAGAAGTAATGAAGGGTAGGGTCATTAGCATAAGTGTGAAAAAGGGATGAAAAAGTTGAGAGAAGATCATTAATGAAAAATACAAAAATAGTTGTGGATAGGACAGATCTCTGAGGAACACGACTATTTATAGATTTAAAGGAAGAACTCTGGAAGTCTACAAGAGTTTAGAATTCAAAGCTTTGTGCCAGATTCTATAGAAGCCTTTCAATATGTCTAGCACCACAGCGAAAGATTCACCGAAACACCGAAGAGCGGAGGACCAAGAGTCAGAAAGAAGGGAAAGAAGATCTCCAGTATATCGTTCTTTACGAAAGGCATATTGGTGATCAGAGATAAGATTAGAAGAATTGAGATTTTTCCAAATCTTCATGCTAAGGATAGATCCGGAAACTTTAAGAAGAACGTAGGTTAAAGAAAGGAGATGGTAGTTGGAGGGCTGAGAGAAGTCCCCGTTCTTCGACACAGGCTAATGAGCGCACGTTTCCAGCCAGAAGGGAAGGTGAATTAGAAAGACAGAGGAGAAATAGTTTACCAAGGCTTAGTGTAAGCTTATAAGCCCAAGTTTTGAGAATGACAGGTGGGAAACCGTCAGGACCGTACACTTTCTTAGTATTAAGCTAGCTCAGAGAGAGCAGAAAAGAAATAATGAGAAGAAATTACAATATTAGGCATATATGAATTGGAGAGGATTGAAGGAGAAGGAATATATATATATATATATATATATATATATATATATATATATATATATATATATATATATATATATATATATATATATATATATATATATATATATATATATATATATAGTGTAATAATATACAACAGCTTGAAAGCAACATCCCTGTAAGCTAATGATAGAATCGCTTTTCATTCTGAATAGGACTCCTATATTATACAGTAGATTGAAATTAATGAGCACAAATAATATGAAAAATAAACTTTCATGCATATGCTTAGTGAAGGTTTGATTTAGAGATTATCTGAATAAAATTAAATCTTTATCGGTTTTCGAGAGGGGAAATAAAACTAAAATGGGCAGTAAAGTTTCCTTAGTGCTTAGGGCATTGCTTTTTTTTTTATTTTTTTTTATTTTTAATATACTGATATAGAAGAGAATATTAAAAAATGAGAATTGTTATAAGGCCTGTTTTTATTTGTTTTGTTTTTTTTTTTTTTTTTTTTTTTTTGTTTTTTTTTTATCTTTTTTTTTTTTTTTTTTGACGGAAAGATGTACAATCAGCCAATGATTAAAATTTTCATTTTGTTATTTTAATCATAAAAAAAGATATCGTGGAAATAAAATACGGTAAGAAATATCGCAATAAACTAGAAGAGAGTAGAAGAAAGGATAAACATAAATAGCCAAAAAGAACGATAAGTACTAAAGCGCTTTTTAAAAGACTATTATAATTTTACTACTTTTCTTTCTTTGGTTTATTGCTATATTCACTGCAATCATAAAATGTAAGAATAAGAGGAAAAAATATTCAAGGCGTTCAGACAAATTTGAATATTTTTCTTTTTAGATTAAAATTTTTAATCTTAAAGGTACCAGCATCAAATTTGGAGCAAGTTATTAATTGGAGGAGATAAACATTTTTACATTATTGTAAATTTTATATCGTGTCAATAGTTTCGGAGTGGTACTGACACTTTTTTAAATTGATGCCAGTGCTAAGTTACTTGACCGATTTACCCCAAACTTTCAGGAACACTGCAGGAAGACTATATCTAAAAAAAAGTCATTGTGGAGGTTTTTTGATTTGCGTTCATAGGAAAAAGCTACAGGCAAAATAGTTTGGACAAAAAAAAATTTGAAAAAATTTAATTTTTATAAATTTTTTTAATAATATTTTGGCTTAACTTTTTTATATCGACAAATGTAAAAAAAACTGTTTGAAATGAATTTGAAGACAAGACTTACCTGAAGTTTATAAAAATGTGGCCACGATTGATCAAGGAAGAAAAAAGTTCAATAACAATGAGGAATTTTGGAGAAATTTTTTAAAATTTTCACAGCCCCTCTGTTTTTAATGATGGAAGAGTTGTCATTTCACCAATCTGGCCTAAATTTTCAGGTACACAGCACAAAGAATTTTATATAAAAAATTATTGTGGGATTTTTTATATGTATCCCTTAAAAAAAGGGATAGCCAATATATTTTAGAAAAAATTCTTTTAAAAAATAAAAAAATAAAAAATTTCTAAAAATTTCTGTGTCACAACTGGTTTAAATAGATACATATAAATCTGAAAGATATTTGTAAAAATAAGACCTTTCTGTAGTGTTCCTGAAAATTTGGGAAAAATCGGTATAATCAAAAGTTATTTCAGAAAAAGAAGAGTTTATGAATCTTCTAAACTACTGATGGTACAGAAATTTTACAGGAACACAAAAATGTGGTTCTTTCCCAATTACATAGCAAAAATTGTCCTAACGAATCTTTGGGACAAGTGGCAAAAATGTTAACAGTAAAATTTTCAATACAAAAAAGACATGTTAACTATAAGAAAGTCGTTTCAACATTTTATTTTCTGATAAGAAAATAATTGAAAGAATTTGTTGTGATATTTTTAGAACTGTCCCAACGATTCGTTAGGACAATTTTTGCAGTGTATGAACCGTCCCAAAATTGTATGTTGCTACAAAAAAAAAAAAAATGAAAATTTTATCCTAAAAAGGAATTAAGATCTTTTTTTAACCCTTTTCTAGATTTTCTTGATTAAAATTTTTAACCTTAAAGGTGATGTCACAGATACTAGCTTTCGAATCCTCATCCTCATCAACAATCTTTCGGAAATATAAATCAAATATCCATATCCTCAATTTCAAAATATTTTGTAAAAATATAAATGTCCGATTCAGCAGATATCGGACACATCATATCCGTAACGTCACCAAACTAAAAGCAAACAAGATTG
>SEYY01020702.1:25000-27500 GCA_009176605.1 Armadillidium nasatum | reverse complement strand
TTAAGATATTCGCCGCAGGGATGCTGCCTTTAGGGAATAGAGTCGTCTTCAAACTCTGGAAATTCGTTCAACTTATATATATTTCATAACGGAATCGTGCAAAATATATTCTTCGTAACACCAGAAACTTATTTCTCCTTAGAAAATGCAATAAAATTTTTGCTTCCTCTTCTTAACTCCCTTCTCTGGTATTTATAAAAAATGTCAACTCCATCTTTACTTCTCCCTCTGTCCCTCCTTTAGTACCTTCTGAGGGCTCAAATGCTGTTTTGCCTTCATCTAAAGACGAACACTTCGATCAAACTTTTGCTTCTAATTCTACCTTAGACTATTTCGGATCTATACCTCCTCCTACAACCCCCTCCAACTCTCACTTATTTCTATTGTTGAAAAACTTTCTTTAAGATGTCATTTCTTCTCTCTCTGAACTTAACACTAAGAAGGCATATGGTAGTGATGGTATCCCTCCTGTAGTTCTCAAAATTTGTGTTTCTGAGTTTGCACCTTACCTTTCTTTCTACTTCGACCTTCTCTTGCAGGAAGCGTCCGCTCATTCAGCCTGTGCCGGAAAAGGGGGACCACTCTCAACCCTATAACTGTCTTCCTATTTCCTATACATATTATCTTTCTAAAGATTTCGAATCTATCCTTAACATGAAGATTTGAAAACATCTCAATTCTTCTAAGTTTAACTCTGATCTGATCGCAGTATGGTTTTAGTAGATAACGCTCTGCTGGTGATCTTTATTCCCTTCTTTCTGACTCTTGGTCCTCTACTTCGACATTTCGGTGAATCTTTCGGTATGGAGCTAGACATATCAAAAGCCTTCGATAGAGTCTGGCGCAAAACTTTGATTTTTAAACTTCCTCTTTCTGAATCTATCCTTCTCTCTGTGACCTCTCTGATTTCCTTTCCGGTCGTTCTATAGTAGCCGCTGTAGACTGTCATCGTTTTTCCTTTACTTCTATTAATAGTGGTGTTCTTCATTGCTCTGTCCTGTCTCCAATTTTTTCTGTTTTTCATAAATGACCCTCCTACTATTATCTCATCACCTATCCATTCTTATGCTGGTGACTCCACCCTTCTTTACTCCTTTCAATTTGAAAAATGCCCCTGACAGCAGTTAATTTATTCCAGAAGGATGACCTTGAAACAACTAACCCCTTATTTTTTTCAAGTTCCAAATTGGAACAGACAAAACATGTTTTTCAGTTTCCCAAAAACTCAATTCCTCCATCTCTTTACTAGAAACAACCTTCCACTCAACTGTGATATCTTCTTCGAAAACACACAAATCAAAATCCTTCATCTATTTTTAATATTTTTAGTGTTTCACTTTGTCGTGACCTTTCTCGGAAAGATCACATTATTTCTCTCTCTAAACAAGCTTCTAAGAGATTGAATATCTTGAAGTTTCTTCAGAATTTCCTTACGCCATCCCAGTTGCATGTTCTTTGTAGGGGTGTTGTTCACCTCTGAATAGATAATGCCTAAAACATCTGTGGTGATATATATATATATATATATATATATATATATATATATATATATATATATATATATATATATATATATATATATATATATATATATATATATATATATATATATATATATATATATATATATATATATATATATATATATATATATATATATATATATATATATATATATATATATATATATATATATATATATATATATATTATATATATATATATATATATATATATATATATATATATATATATATATATATATATATATATATATGCTTAAGTAAATGAATGAAGAAAGAGGTAAATACCTACATAAATAATGTTTACATTGAATATAATTTTTTTGTTAAAGTTTCAACTGTCCACTTTTAATTAAAAGTAAATTCTTATTTATTTTAATAATTCAAGATTACCTATCAGCATTAATCCCAAAGAATAAATTTGCAAGAAGAAGAAGAAGAAGAAGGAAAAAAAATACATTATTTTAAAATAGGAAGAAATTCCTTAAACACAAGTTAAATTTCAAATGGAATTTTTAAGTGAATGTTTCCAAAGGACTCACATAATACAAACTCATTTCAAAAGCATGAGTGAATTCATATATGGCCATGAACGGGGGAGATACAAGCAAAAGAGCATGAATATATATATATATATATATATATATATATATATATATATATATATATATATATTATATATATATATATATATATATATATATATATATATATATATATATATATATATATATATATATATATATATATATATATATATATATATATATATATATATATATATATATATATATATATATATATATATATATATATATATATATATATATATATATATATATATATATATGCTCTCATGGGCAAAAGCTAGAGACCCACTAATTCCACCAGACTTGGGGCAATACCGGAACCCGATCGTTACACGCCGACATATCCCGATACACGGCGCTTGAAAGTATGTAAGTCAATGGAAGTTG
>SEYY01020702.1:10000-20000 GCA_009176605.1 Armadillidium nasatum | reverse complement strand
ATATATTAATATGATATATATATTATAATAATATATATATATATATTAATATTATATATAATATAATATATATAAATATATATATTAATATATATATTATATATAGTATATTATATATACTATATATTATTATATATACTATATATAATATATATATATAAATTTAATATATATAATTTAAATATATATAAAAAAAAAAATATAATACTATTACCTACTAAATATATATATATATTAAAATTTTAAGTTGCAATAATATTCAATAGCTTAACAACTTTTCACATACTTATTAATTATTACTTACTACTTGAACTATTTATTTTAATTTCAGTCAACACATATTTATAATATAATATATATATATATATATATATATATAAAATATATTTTTTTTTTTTTTTTTTTTTTTTTTTTTATTTTAATAATAATAATACTATATTATATATATAATATATATATATACTATTAATATTATTTAATAATATATATATATTAATATTTTTAAATATTTAAATTTTTTTTTTTTTTTTTTTTTTTTTAAAAAAAAAAAAAAGCAAATACATGTTTTTAATTATAAATAAAATTATATTCTTCCTATTCTTCGTGACGAAACTTAACCTAACCTAACGAACCACCAAAAAATCCACTAACTAAGCTATAAACCTAGTCATAATACCCTAACTATACGTAGCATACCTATAATCTTAACCGAACAATACCTAATCCTAAACCAACGTATAAATATCTTATTCAAACTCTAAACGAAATTATTAATAATTACAACAATTCATCAAAACCTCCTACCACATGTTTCATCAATTTAATCGAGAATTTATCGATGAAAAAAATATTAAATTTCTTTGTCAAAATCACATGCTGGTCATGAGACTAAAATTTGAGTTCTTTAAAAAAACTGATCTTTTTGAATTAATAATAAAATTAACAATAAGATACCAACCTTTCCGATCTAAATATTTTTTCATCATCGTAAAAGAACAAAGCATCAAAAGAATATCGTTTGATCTCGATATACTCTGGATAAAATATCGATATATCGGTGTTTTTGAAAATATCATCCTGAATATTATTTTTACGATACTATCGTAAAAAATAATAATATTTATAATCGATTATATATCTCTGAATAAATATCCTTCTCGGAATCCCTACCGGGAATCACTACCCTTACTGCTAAAGGTATCCTAAAACGGTCTCAACATGTATTTGTAAGGCTTTTGATAAGTTATTACAATTATCTGTTATTTAATGATATATATAATTATTTTATACATGAATAATTTTAATGGACATTATATTTGTTTTTATTAAATTAAAAAAATTAATAAAATAAAATTTAAATTAAGTTAAAATTAAAATTAATTTCCAATATTTAAGATTCTCATATTTGTTAGTTCTTATATTTGTAATAAATGTTCAGTATCAAACATATTGAATATAATTATGGAATTTAATATTGAAATTAATGTATCTTTTATTGATAAAAATGGTTCTTGTTTAGTTTTTATAATAAAAAGTGTAATCCGCTTGTTTCAGTATATCATATTATTCCACATTATTTATTATACATATTTTCTAGAGTAAAAGAAATTACTTCGTGACTAGTGCTCTTCACCTTTTCTCTTGGTAAATGTGTAATTCCCAGTTAAGTATATGATCTTTCCTTCATAATATCTAAACTATTAAGACGAATATGTGAATTTTTTTTTTTTAGGTCACTTGAAGAGAGGAAAATGTATATTATTTTGTTATAACTAAAACCAAATAAATAAAAATTAATTAAAGAGCAAAATTACCAACACATTGTACTGCTTTAATGTGTCATTTCATTAGCTACTTCAGGGTAAAAAAAAAAATGTAAATTAAAATAAATTTTTTTTTCCTACTTTATTGAAACTATGAAGATGAAATTTTATGAAATAAAGTATATTATGTGCATTCAATTGTTTCAAGAAAAGATTACTTTAAAATTTAAATATTATATCTGTATTTAATAGAGTAATGAAATACAAATGTGCACATGCACACAATTCATGATATTGACTTATGGGGGGCTTATGCCCCCTGTACCCCCATATCATAATATTTTATATTATATTATATATATATTATAAAATATAAAAAAATATTGTTTAAATTATTTATATGTATAATTTACTTTATTTCATAATATTTTGTCTGTAGTTTCAATATATTTATTAAAAAAAATAAAATATTTATTTTTTTTAGCCTTTTTTTTCATCCAATAGTTGACAATAAGTTTTTGAAATAATTCCCTCTGACACTAATCCAGCAACTGGCAGTGCAAAAGCCAAATGATATCTATACCATTCATAGATTAGTAGGTTATATGTCGGTGTTAAATATATATAATTATATATAAATAATACTAATATCATAATATTTACAATATAATATACTAATATATATATATATAATATACATATACTCTAATAGGTAAAGTCTGGAACACACTCCATTCATCTGTTTCCCAACTTCTTTGACTTGCAACACTTTTAAACGCCGATAGTGTCTGGACATCTCGGCCACCATCGACCATGATATAAGAACCTTTCCCAACTCCGGTGAAATTGGATAAGGCCTCCTGGCCTTTGCCCACCGGAGGAGACATTAAAAAAAAAAAAAAAAATACTATATACTATATATATAAATAATATATTTATTATATATATATATAATATATATATATATATATATATATATATATATATATATATTATATATATATATATATATATATATATATATATATATATATATGTGTATAATATAAGAATGTTTAGATTTCGATCGTTTTTTATATCGATATTTTGAAATTTCGATTTTAATCGGTATCTCATTGCAACGTTTTGTATAGGTTAGGCCTGTATTTTACGGCAACTTCGGAGTTAGTTATGATAGTCGAACTAGGTACGCAGAAACTAAATAATAATAATTATAAAATAAGTAAATAATATTTGAATAGGCATATCGATGTTTCGATATATCGATATTTTCGAATATCGATATTTCAAAACATCGAAAACAGAAAAAACACCTATATATATATATATTATATATATATATAATATATATATATATATATATATATATATATATATATATATATATATATATATATATATTATATATATATATATATATTATTGCCTAGCTGCACGTTAGTTTAATTGAACATAAATTTCAAATACTTACTGAAATCTATGTAAACGAGTTAAATATGACAAGAAGTCTTTCCAGTCTCTTACAACAAGACTTTTAACTTGTCTCCAAATAAATTGAGTTTTCGGCAAATCAAAGGCCAGAGATCATTCAAAATTTATAAGTATACATTAATAAGTATACAATTAATAAGTACGAAAAGTATATTAATTATACAATTAATAAGTATAACCGAAAGACTATAATCAAATGATTTTCTGGTATTTTCTTTTTTTTTGCTTTTTAGTATGTTTTTTGATTGCACGTCATTAAAAAATAAAATTAAAAAATAAAAATCTTCGAAAGTAAAAAATAAAAATCTTCGAAACTAAAAAATTAAAAAATTTTCATTTGTTAGATAAAAAAATGTGTCTGCTTTTATTTTTAGCTTCTTGTCAAAACTTTGTCCTTGAAACCTTCTGTTCATATTCCCTGCAAGTACTTCAGAAGGTTTTTGACTATTTTCTAACCTTCAACATAGTTGCCTTACTAGAGTTTATTTCCCTATGTTTTAAAAACGCCTTTCCTCAATTATTGCAGGGAATTACATATATATATATATATATATATATATATATATATATATAATATATATATATATATATTATATATATATAATAATACATATATATATATACAGTCCAATTTCCAAGCTCAATTCCATAAATTATTTTTAGCACAAAGTTCTCAAATAGGATTTCGAACAAGCTCTGTACGTTGTCTAGTTGCAGTGCTGTTAACATTGGGTTTGAGCCCAAGTATAAGAGAAAATTAGCTGTTATAAAAGATTGTGCTACTTTTATTAGTAATTATTATCGTATTATTATTATTATTATTAGTAGTAGTAGTATAATGATGATTTGACGATTATTATCAGTATTAGAAATAGTATTTGTATTATCATTATTATTATATATTTAATTATATTATTATATTATTATTATATTATTTATATTATTATTATTATTATTATTATTATTATTATTATTATTATTATTATTATTATTATTATTATTATTATTATATATTATTATTATTATTATTATTATATATTATTATTATATTATTATTATTATTATTATTATTATTATTATTATTATTATTATTGTTATTATGTTTTTGCTGTTTTTTTATTGATGTTGTTCATTGATACTTCCTAAGGTGCACATACCGTCTATTGAAATTAACTTAATCTTGGGTTACATTATCAATCAGCTTAAGACATTTATGTTATTTTATTAATCAGAAATTCTCGAAATTCATTTCTGTATTCAAATTACTACTTTTATTTTAGCCTTTCTGCATGTAAACTACTACCATTATTCGATGGTGCGTTTTGTTGCTACATCAGTAGTAGTACCGTGGCTCAAACGGTAGAGTGCTTGAGTGCTTGAGTGTGCCGGTTTGATCCCAATTGGGATCCTTAGTATATACTACCTACAAAAGTTTCTCTCCTCATATAGGGCTATGCCCTTGATATGTGAGCTTTTTATTAAAAAAAAAAAAAGTAGTATCAACAAAAGTTAAATATTACTAATATTGATTATAAGAACTAGAATAGTAGGAATACTAAAACTATTGTAAATTAGTAGCAGAAGAATTGATTTAATCACTACGATCTATCTATTAGCAACAATAATATTAATTGCAGTGGTAAAAGTGGCATAAAAAATATTGATAGTAATAGTAAATAAGTAGTAGTTATTCTAGTAGTAACAATACGCTTAGCTGTAATGATAGGAAAAATGGTTTATCACAACAATCATTAATATCACATTATTACAATCCATCATTGTTATAACTGACAGTTGGCAAAAATCTGCAGTCTACCACTACTACTAATATTATTACTACCATCAGTAGTAGTAGTAGTAGTAATACCATAAATAGTAGCAGCGATAGTATTAGAAATGTTTTTTATCGCAACAATCATTAATATCACATTACCATACAATCTAGCATTGTTATGGCTGACAGACGACAATAAACTGCAGTCAGACAAAGTCTTAGCAATGAAATGAGACTCGTGTTTTTGAAGCTCAGCGTGGAATCATATTTGATCTTATATTGCGAAGCGGAATCGACAATCATAAACATTGTAAGAGCCTCTCTCGGCTAATCAGTCATTAAATCCAACACTAAACACGTAAAATTTGTTTAAAGTTTGTTGCGTGATAACGACGTAAGTCATAAAATATTTTAAAATATTAGTACTTATATTTATATGTATATTTACGTATTTTTTTTATCTATAAGAAAGAATTCATTGTAGGAATAACTTCTCTGAGTACATATTTAAAGGTGAAGATAATCGGTTTTGCATGGTTTTCAGTCATTCTTTCTAATATACATTCGCACGGATACATGAACGTTTAAATCTGTTACAGTAATAGCCTTGAAGATGGAAGTAAATTAGATGAATGGAAAGAAAGAATAGCCTGGGCACACAAAAATTGGTAGCGATACGTATCTAGTTAATTAATGCTTTTGACTTATATGACAGAGGGCGACCCAACTGTTCAGAAAGAAAAATTCTCGCAATCTGAACAGAACTCCCAGCTTCTTAAGGCCGCTTTAGCAACCATTGTGATATGTGGTTTCCAAGAAGTTTGTTGTTTATGTTTAGACCAAGAATGTTAATGTATTTACGTGAGACGGGAGAGCCATCGAGAGGATAGGAAAGTTAGGAGGTGTTTTTTGAGAGGGAGATGTGAAGAAGTTGAGTTTTTTAAAGAGTTGAATTTCACAAGGTTGCTATGACCCACCGGGAAATCCCATCAGATCGGCAAGAATGGAATCGGAAAGTTGAAGACGAGAAGCAACTCTAGAAGCAAAGAGGGAGAGATTTGAAATGAGTAGAAGAATGCAGAGTTGAATCATCAGCATAAGAGTGAACAGAGTTAGAAGTGCAGTGAGAAGATCGTTAATGAAAAGTAAGAATAGGTTGGAGATAAAACAGAACCCTGAGGAACACCACAGTTGACAGAAAAGGAGGAAGAGGTCGCTCCATCTACAACTGCCGAAATGGAACGATCTGAGAGAAAACTAGACAATAGTAAGCAAAGAGAAGGAGGAAACCCAAAGGAGGGGAGCTTGGAGAGCAGTGACGCATGCCACACCCGGTCAAAAGCTTGGATATGTCAAGCGCCACCACACAAGACTCCCCGAAGTCCCTAAGGGCAGAAGACCATAGATCAGTAAGATAGGAAAGTATGTCACCAGTTGACCTCGAGCGCGAAAGCCATACTGGTGATCAGAAAGAAGAGAATGAGACTCCAAATGATCCAGGAAATGAGAGTTGAGAAGAGTTTCAAAAATTTTAGATAGAACACAGGTGAGAGCTATAGGTCGATAGTTAGAAGGGTCAGAGCGACTACCTTTTTTCGGGATCGGTTGAACCAACGCACGCTTCCAGCATAGAGGAAAAGTATTAGTATTAAGGCATAGAGAGTAGAGCTGAACGAGGACAGGCGCTAACTCGGAAGCACACTCCCTCAGAACCCGAGGGGGAATGCCATCCGGGCCACTGGCCTTCCTGACGTTCATAGATTTCAGGATCCCATGCACCTGATCATGAGTAATTACAGGCAGAGGCATGGGACACCAGAGAGGAGAAGGAGTAGGAGGAGGGATGTCAGAATCTAGCAGGGTAGAATTAGATGAAAAAAGGAGGCCGAAGAGATTAGCCTTTTCAGAAGGAGTATTAGCTATAGAACCATCAGAGCGAATAAGAGGAGGAAAGGCAGATTTACAGAAGTTGTTAGAGATATTTTTGACAAGAGGCCAGAAATTTTTATCAGTAGGAGAGCCATGGAGGTCAGCGCACTTCCTTTTTATGAAAGTACGCTTAGTCCGTCGAAGAACATCCCTGCAACGATTCCGAGCTGAATGAAAATTAGCAAGAGTGATAGGAGAAGGAGAGTTTTTCCAATCACGATAAGCACTGTCTCTCTCGCGAAGGGCAAGAGAACAGCCGTCATCGAACCATGGATTTTGAGGAGAAAAAGATTTAGTTGAAGATGGAATGAATCTGCCCATCCCGTCAAGGATCACTGCCCCTACCTTTTCAGCAGAGACAGAAGCGTCCCCCGAGACAAAGCAAGATTCACTCCAATGATAGTTAGCAAAGAAGCGGCGCATTGCCCCCCAATTAGCCCGATTAAAGTGCCAGAAAGTACGTTTAGGGCATGGTGGAGCTGTTGGAGAGAAAGCATTATAACTAAGAGCTATAAGATTATGGTCAGAGTTACCAATAGGAGGGAAAATGGTGTGTTTATAACTAGAAGGAGTAGTGGTGAAGCATAAATCAAGTGTATTCAAGAATTGGTTAGGACGATCTGGAATGTGTGTGGGTTCACTAATCAATTGCTCCAGATCATTAAAAACTGAATGATTGGGCCTCCTCCCACCTGTATCAGTATGAGAGGAGCCCAACCATTCAGTGTGGTGTACGTTGAAATCCCCTAAATAGAGGACTTCAGCATTTGGATGAGAAGAAGTGACAGTCTCGTGAGTAGTAGTAAGATATTGAAAAAAAACTGGAAAATCTGTTCCATTAGGGGAGCAGTAGCAGAAACACAAGATAATTGTAGTAGTAGGAAGACAGATTTTAAGCCATAAGACGTCGAAATTAGGAGATTCTAGATTTACGAGACGTGTCACAGGAGTGTTAATGTTAATATAGGCACAGACTCCACCATTTAGACGGAAATTGTGAAAAAAGTTGTAGTTAGAGACATTAAGATTGCAAGAGAAAGAATCCCTGTCCAACTGGGTCTCAGACAGTATATATATATATATATATATATATATATATATATATATATATATATATATATATATATATATATATATAATATATATATAATATATATATATATTATATATATATATTATATATATATATATATATATATATATATATATATATATATATATATATATATATATATATATATATATATATATATATATATATATATATATATATATATATATATATATATATATATATATATATATATATATATATGCGAGAATTTAACAGTTTGGTAAAATGTAAGAAAAATAATCTATCAACTTAAGTTATATAAATGATTAAAAACCTGAATGTAGAAAATATGAAATTATAAATCCTTAAATTATTAAAACAATTAAAAAACGTCAATTACAATAATTATAAAACAAATACAAAAAATTAAAACGTCTCCAATTTTCAAAAAAAAGAAATAATAAAATAGTAATTAATATTAATAATTTAATTTCCTAATTATTTTTAGCTTTTAATTGATGAATTATTTATATATAAATACATAATCGATTTATTTTTATTTTAATTAAATTGTAATTATCAATAAACTAATATTGAGATGTTCCTTTTAAATTTTTTTTAAAGATTTAATTACATATTTATTATAATCAATGCAAATGATTTTCAAAAATTTTGGTTTTAATGTTTTAAAATATTTTTATATTTACTTTTTTTTTCTTTTTCCTTTTGTTAAAATAATGAGATAATTTTTTTTTTAACCTTTTATTTTTCCAATCATTTTTTTTTTTTTTTTTTTTTTGCATAAAACGAAGAAATTCATATTTTCATTTCAGATGTAAATCTGAACAATAAAAAATTCAGCTAATTTTTCAACTAATAAAAATAATAATAATAATAATAATAATAATAATAATAATAATAATAATAATAATAATAAATAATAATTATAATAATTGTAATAATAATAATAATAATATAATAATAAATAATAAATAATAAATAATAATAATAATAATAATAATAATAATAATAATAATAATAATAATAATAATAAAATAATAATAATAATAATGATAATAATAACTGTCGAAATAATAAGAGTAATAACAACATTAATTATACTAATAATAATCATAATAATAATAATAATAATAATAATAATAATAATATTATTATTATTATTATTATTATTTTATTATTATTTATTATTATTTTATTATAATAATAATAATAATGATAATAATAATAATAATATATTAAAAAATAATAAAAAAATAATAAAAATAATAATAATAATAATAATAATAATAATAATAATAATAATAATAATAATAATAATAGATATATAGATAGATAGTTAAATAGATAGATTTATTATATTTCAAATAATTTTACAATTGATAATAAATTTTACATAAAGGAAAGCTCTTACAATGTTAATGTATACCTACTGTACACATTCATACACAATTTTAAAATGAGAAAAAGACGTTGAATTCTAGAATTACAATGATAATAATAATAATAATAATAATAATAATAATAATAATAATAATAATTATTAGCAATAGTAATAATAATAATAATCATAGTAATAATAATAATTATAATAATAATATAATAATAATATTATTATTATTATTATATAATAATAATAATAATAATATTATTATTATTATTATTATTATTATTTTTATCAAAAACTTTTAATTTTTAAAAAAAAAAAGAAAATTGTATTAAAATGTACAGAATGGAATTACAAATTTGTAATTAATAATTTTTATCTGAGTTAGGCTGCTTGGATGATGAATTCGTCTTATGATCCCATAGTAATAATAACAATAATGTTATAATAATAATAATAATAATAATAATAATAATAATAATAATAATAATAATAATAATAATAATTAAATCAATTATAATATAGTGATATAGAAAATAATAATAATAATAATAATAATGATAATATCAATAATATTAATAATA
>SEYY01020702.1:0-2500 GCA_009176605.1 Armadillidium nasatum | reverse complement strand
ATATATATATATATATATATATATATATATAATATATATATAATATATATATATATATATATATATATATATAATATATATATATTATATATATATATATATATATATATATATATATATATATATATATATATATATATATATATATATATATATATATATATATATATATATATATATTTAAAATTATTTATTAAAATTTAAAATTATTAACTTAATTTTTTTAATTTAAAAAGGTCAACGTTATTTGGTAAATTAAATTTTAAATTTAAAAAAACAAGCATTTAAATTCTCTCTAATTTTTTTTTTTTTTTATTTTTTTTATTTTTTAAATTTTTTAAAATTTTTTTTTCCTCCAAAAGAATGAAACAAATGAACCTTGGGAAAAAATATTCTTTAATTTAAATATAACATAATAATAGATTAGGGTAATAAAAAAATATTCTATATGTAATGAAAAATAAATTTTCATTAAATAAATAAAATATAAAATCTTTACAGCGGTAAAAAAAAAAAGAAAAAAAAAAGAAATAACTTGCAAAGCCTAAGGCTAAAGATTCAAAAACTTCAAAAATATTCATAAAAAAATAATAATAATAATGATAAAAATACCATTTTTTATTTCAACTGTTCAGTTAGTTTTTAAATTTTGGAAAGTTTAAATTTTATAAGAAAATATTTCTTAATTTTTACCAAGCAATTTCTTGTGTATATTTGTGCAAGTTTATTTGAATGTATATTTGTGTTTATGTTAGAATACTTTCATTCTGACAGTGATGAATGCTGTTAATTTTGCTCAGATAACTTTATTTTTCGATTATAAGTTTTAAAAATTTAATAACTTTTTTTTTTTTTTTTTTTTTTTTTTTTTTTTTTGCAATTAATTTTTGGCACGTAGTGCATAAATTTTTGGAACCTATTTGAAATTTTTTTTAATTTTTTTTAATTTTATTTTTTTTTAATTTATTTTTTATTTTGTTTTATTTTGTTTTTTGTAGGTATAATAGTAATTTTTCATAATTTCTTTCATAAATTTTTTAAAATTTTTATTAATAAATCCTATACTTATGTAAACGATAAACATAAAAAAAGTATCTATAAATAAGTCTACAGGATAATGCTCAACCATTCGTTAGGTATATATATATATATATATATATATATACTTATGTATATATATATATATATAATAATATATATATAATATATATTATATATATATATATATATATATATATATATATATATAATATATATATATATATATATATATATATATATATATATATTATATTATATTATATAATTAATATAATATATATATATTATATATATTATATATATATATATATATATATTATATATATATATATATATATATATATATATATATATATATATATAATATATATATTTATTTGATGGACCGGATATCTCCTTGGATGTCCGCATCCGCGGATATCGCATGGATATCCGCATGCGCGGATAGTTAAAAATTACGTATCATGCAATCGATAAAAACTTTCAAAGGCAAAACTTGTATTGAATGCAGAACCTCTTTCTGAGCGCCATACAGGCGACTATCTTGAAATGTATTTGAAAAATGCTGACAAAATGGAAGATTTCATTAAATGAAGTGCACTGCGTAGTCTAGGGATTCGGGCACAAATATAAAAAAAACTTTCTCTGGCAAGAGTGAAAATGTAGATTTGCTTTGCACACCAAACTCAGATAGTAGTTAAAAATTCCATTATGAGTCAAAAATGTGTATCCGATTTAATAACCAAATGTAGGTTAATTGCTACGCATTTCAATCACTTCGTTGTAGCCCAAAATGAGCTGAAGAAAATGCAAACAAGATTAAATGTTCGTCCACTTTCTGTCATGCAAGATATTCAAATACGCTGGAATAGTAGTTTGCATATGCTTGAGAGGATGAGCGAATAATGAGCCATTTGCCTTTATGCTTCAAGCAGCACAAAATCCTCTAACAGCTGACGAAAATGACATTTTAAATAATTGTATTAATATCCTTAAGCCTTTTGAAGAATTAACAAAGACTATAAGTTCATCTGAATCATGTTTGTCAGATGTGATACCACTTGTTTCAACATTGAAAGTTGTGTTAACAAATGTTATTAAGTCTAAGGGAGTTTCGAGGATGACTAAAACATTAATGAAGGAGATGAACGACAGATTTGAAAACCTGGAAAATGATGATGCTTATACAATTGCAACCTTTTTAGATCCTAGGTACAAAACAAAATTTTTAAACCACTTGTTTCTCAGAATGTTAAAATCAAATTAGGATGCTTATGCGATGAGATGATAGAAACAGCTAAAATAACGCCTTTCAAGAAAAAGCAAAGCTGTCAGATAAAAAGAAACAAAATCTGTTAGCTTAAGCATTGCTAAATCAATGAAAGATTCTAGCTTCCAGCAGAGATGAAGAATCACAGTCAGAAGTGTCAAAGGAAACAATATCGATTATTGAAAATTA
>SEYY01020701.1:27500-31644 GCA_009176605.1 Armadillidium nasatum | reverse complement strand
TTCTTATCTCTGTATCCTATTCAATCTTTTCAAGTCTTCCGCAGGAAAGAGCCCGCCTATTGCAATGAAACGTTTGTAGCATCATGGTGCCGCAAGATGGCCGGACTTGCGGTCGTACTTCTTTGATTTCCTATGGAATGATTATTGCTCCCATTGGAGGAGTCCCTTAGAGTGTGCAGAACGTATTACCGAAGTGATTCTCTCTGGTATTCCATAAGTCTTTCCCTTCTACTAAACCAAACAAACCTTGGTTTAACTGCTTGTTCTCGTGCTATCCGCCACAGGGATGCTGCCTTTAGAGATACCGTCGTCTTCAAACTGCTGAAATTTACGCAACTTGTATTTCATCCTGGAATCGTTCAAAATCTATTCTTCGTAACCCAAAAACTCTTCTCCGTAGTAAATGCAATAATCTTTTTGGTTTCTCTTCCTCAAAATCTTTCTGGCATTTTGCAAAAAAGTCAACTTTAACTCTGCTTCTTCTTCTTTCCCTCTTCTAGTATCTTCTTACGGCACAACAGCTGTTTGCCTTCTTCTAAAGTTGAACTCTTTGCTCAAACTTTTGCCTCAAATTCAATTTTAGACGATTTAGACGATTCCGGTACTATTTATGTTCCTTCAGCTCATTTATGCCTAAAATTAAAATTTCTTCTCAACACATCATTTCTGTTTTCTCTGAGCTTAATACTAATAAGGTGTATGGTCCTGATGGTATCCTTCTTTTGATTCTCATAACCTGTTTCTTCCGAGCTTGTACCCTGCCTTACTAAACTATTTCGTTTCTGTCTTCCTACTTCAGTCTTCAATTCTTGCTGGAAGCGTGCGCTCTTTCATCTTGTGGCGAAGAGGGGGATTTCTCTCAGCCCTTCAACTACCGTCTCATTTCTTTAACCTCTCTTCTCTCTAAAACGTTTTCGAATCTATCCCTAACACGAAGATTTGGAAACATCTCGTTTTTTTTTTAAATCTTATCTATAATTGTCGGTATGGCTTTCTTAAGAAACTCTTCACTCTTCTTCTTCTTTCCCTTCTCTCTGACTCTTGGTCTTCCGCTCTTCAGCATTTCGGTGAATCTTTTGCAGATGATGCAGTATTGGCGGCAGAGTTTGGTGAAAAGTTATGGGGAGATGTGCGAATAAGGGATTGAGAGTTAATCCTCCAAATAGAAGAGTAATGAGATTGGAGGTGGGATGAGGTAGTGAGAGAGGAGAAATTGGGAGGTGTTGAGGTGATGGGAGAGAAATATGAGGAGGTAGAAGAGTTCAAATATCTAGGAATGTTGGTGGAAGGAAAAGGGGGAATGGAAAAGGAAAAAAGAATAGAGTAGAGGAGGGAATAAAAGTAATGGGGAGATTAAAGGAGGTATGGAAGAAGGGGAGAATATCGAAGGACATGTTTGAGTGTGTATGTTTCCCATCTGTAATGTATGGGTGTGAAACATGGATGATAAATACTCAGGCGAGAAAAAGATTGAATGTGTATGAGAGTGATTTGTGATTTGAGAGGGGTAGAAAAGATTAGAAACTAAAGAGTGAGAGAAATGGGGAGATGGAGGAAGGGTACGGTGGATAAAGGAGAGAAGGATGTACTAAGGTGGTTTGGATATGTATGTAGAATGAATGAGGAACATAATGGCGGATAGAGTACTTAGATTAGAGATGGTGGGGAAAGGGTGAAAGGAAGGTCAAACGTGGAGATGGATGGATGGAGTGAAGGAGATTTTGGTGGGAAGGAGTTTGAGCTTAAACAAGTGAAGGAGAGTTGCGGAGAACAGAATTAGGTTGAGTGAGCTGATTAGGGGGACGGGTGAGAGGTAATGAGTATGTTTTTGAGGGAACTGTGGCTGGCACCACCCCACGAGAGTGGGAAATGGGGGAAGTGGAAAATGGGGGAAGTGATTATTATATATATATATATATATATATATATATATATATATATATATATATATATATATATATATATATATATATATATATATATATATATATATATATATATATATATATATATATATATATATATATATATATATATATAGTTTTTTTTTTAGCATCTTTTATACATTTATTGAACTACATAAATCTGAATAAGAAGGGGAGAGAGGGGAGGGGGTTTAAAAAGAGAATGTGGGGGAGAGAGATAGTTTTCTTTATTGAAATTCAAAATTTATAACAGTATAAAATAATACGGACATTTTGGTACAAGTTTTCATAGCACGCACTTTCGGCTAAATGCATTATGAATTTCCAAAGCCTAAGATAAAAAACTTTTTTTTTTTTTTTTATTCAAAAAAAAAAAAAAAAAAAAAAAAAAAAAAAGGGGGGGGGGGGCTATAAATATGTTTCCACTGTAGACTTAAATTTAATCATGGGAAAATGATATGCGCAATTTGAACAACTTTTGTAGTTTGTTATAAAAACGAAAGCATATTTTGTTCCTTTAAGCAAAAATAAATAAATAAAAAAAATAAAAATGCAAAAATAAAATAAAAAAAAGTCAAGTTAAAAAAAAAAAGTTGAAATGTATTTATTTTGTAATTTATCATAGTTAACATATCTTACGCTTCCCTGCTACTATATAATATATATATATATATATATATATATATATATATATATATATATATATATATATATATATATATATATATATATATATATATATATATATATATATATATATATATATATATATGAATATAGAGGATATAATATATATATATATACTATATATATATATATTATACCTATTTATATATATTATATATGGCCAGACTTCACTTTGATATCCATTGATATTACAAAAAGTACGAAACGTACGTTAAAAAGGATTATATTTTTGAAATCCATTGCAAATTTTGAGTAAGAAAAATTGTGAAATAAAAAAAAATTCGTATAATAATTTTAAGTACGCAAATTATAGTTTTTTATTACGCTTTTAAGAATCGTACGTCTGGCATTGTCTCATTTTCTGAAATAAATTTCGCCATATTTGGAGTAAGATAAATTTCGCGAATGAGTAAGAAATTTCGCGAATGAGTAAGAAAATTGTAAAAGATGTGATATATATATATATATATATATATATATATATATATATATATATATATATATATATATATATATATATATATATATATATATTACTTAATATCCACTATTATCCGTGGAATCAATATGTATAATACATATAACTGCTCGGGGGATCGAACCTGGGCCCAAAAGATGGAAGTCCATGGTGCTAACCGCTACACCACCGATGGTTCAAAAGGAAATCATTCGGAACTTCTACTGACTTATCGCCTAGTGAAAAGCTCTCGAAGACCTCCCCGACCACAACTTGGGCGTAGGGTTAGCTTGGTCAAGGCTCTTATCCTAAGTACGCAGTGCAGTAGTTATTACTTAATAGCTATTATCGTGGAATCAATATGTATAATACATATAACTGATCGGGGAATCGAACCTGGGCCCAAAAGATGGAAGTCCATGGTGCTAACCGCTACACCACCGATAAGTCAGTAGAAGTTCCGAATGATTTCCTTTTGAATCATCGGTGGTGTAGCGGTTAGCACCATGGACTTCCATCTTTTGGGCCCAGGTTCGATTCCCCGAGCAGTTTATGTATTATACATATGATTCCACGGCTATTAAATAATAACTACTGCACTGCGTACTTAGGATAAGAGCCTTGGCCAAGCTAACCCTACGCCCAAGTTGTGCTTCGGGGAGGTCTTCGAGAGCTTTTCACTAGGCGATAAGTCAGTAGAAGTTCGAATGATTTCCTTTTGAACCATCGGTGGTGTAGCGGTTAGCACCATGGACTTCATCTTTTGGGCCCACGTTCGATTCCCCGAGCAGTATATTTATATATATATATATATATATATATATATATATATATATATATATATATATATATATATATAAATATGGTGTAATAAAGCAGTAGCCTTGTATGCTACGGCAACATTCCATATGTCAGTTAGGCCTGTATACCACGGCAATCTTCTGTCGTTCAGGTTAAATAAGTCGAACTAGGTTCGTTAGAAAACTAAATAATAATAATAATAATAATTATAAGACCAAACATTCCCTTCATATACATTCATTCATAAAGCTTTATTCAGAAAATGGTACTTTTA
>SEYY01020701.1:10000-15000 GCA_009176605.1 Armadillidium nasatum | reverse complement strand
TATATATATATATATATATATATATATATATATATATATATATATATATATATATATATATATATATATATATATATATATATATATATATATATATATATATATATATATATATTATATATATATATATATATATATATATATATATATATATATGTATATATTATATGTCTTATATATATATATATATTTATATATTATATAGTCTTAATATGCTCTCATATTCTATTTATGTTTTTAATACTTATATGGGTACAGTTCTCATGAACTCTTGAGGTTCAAAAACAAAAAAATTGGTAATAATGGCAGGTCATACATATATACATTTAAATACTCAGATGGAAAATCAAAAACTAAATTTTTGCTCTATTTATGTTGGAAAGTTGATTTCCAAGTTAGTAGAATTAGAAGATAAATAGACAGAAGGAATAAATTTAGTAGTAGACATATATATATATATATATATATATATATATATATTTATATACATTTATATTATATATATATATATATATATATAGAATACAATATCCTAATAATTTTTTTTCTCAAGATCGAATATAGGAATATAGGAAGTATATATATTATATATATATATATATATATATATATATATATATATATATATATATATATATATATATATATTATATTTATATATATATATATTAATATATATTATATATATGAATATATATATATATATATATTATATAATATATATATATATATATTATATATATATATTTATAATATATATATATATATATATATATATATATATATATATATATATATATATATATATATATATATATATATATATATATATATTTATATATTATATATATATATATATATATATATATATATATATATATATATATATATATATATATATATAAACTGTTGGGCAAAATTAACGCATCACTTAACGGTACATTTGCATGTAATGAATTTTGGAAAATTATACCTAGGAAGATGTCTTGCAGCGTTAGTATAATTTTGGACGAACAAAAGAAATAATTTAGAAAAAACGAAAATATAAAATTGACTGTTAAATTCAACATAAGCAAACTACAAGAAATAACAAAAAAGAAAATGACAAAACTTTTAATTAATATTGAGTAGTTCCCCCTCTGAATCTCTGAAATTGCTCCAACCGTTTCGTCATTGACAGCGTCTTATGGGATGTTGTATCGTTCTTCGTCAACACACTCGCTAACTCCCTGAGTGTCAACGGAGCATGTACCTGGGGTCTGACACGTCTCCCTAACATATCCTAAACATGTTCATTAGGAGTAAAGACCGGGGTTTTTTTTTTCAGGGGCGGGCAGGAGGTTAATTTCCTCCTCTTCGAGGTGCATATGCAGTATTGTCAAGGAAAGGCGCGAAATTCACTACATATTCCTGAAGCATGTCGTCCACATACATAACTTTCTGCCATTAACGTCCCCTGCCAAGTATATACAACTCCGTATGAGCTCTTAAACTAAGATGACCATATTTTTCTAACCAAAAATCGAGATGCTTCTGAACATTGCCCTCCCCAAATACCCTGCTCGTAAGGGTTTTAATGGATATGTGAAGAAGAATGATTTTTAATATAAAGAAGAAATACGATTGTTGTTTTCAAAAGCAAGTCATTTGGTTTATTAGTTAATGACATTCTACGAAAAAAAATTTCATTTTTGCTATCTAACTTAAACAAAAGTTGGATAAAATACTATTATACGTCCCGATTTACCCTCTAAAAAAAGCGGGACACGGCTTAAAAAATTAGGACGGATGGTCACCTTATCCTAAACGTATGCCAGGATCACACCATCACAGGACAGCCTAATACAGAGACTCTTGGGGAAATGTTCCAAAGGACACATATCTCTTCTGGAAATCTCCACATACACTGACGTTCGTCTGATACATGTGGTACAAACCGCGACTCATCTATTAAGAACATCTCACTCAATTGCGTTATTGTTCAATTTTCATTAGCATGTTCAGTCTGAAATCGGTTAACACTCTATGTACTCTGGTGAGAAGAGGACCAGTGACAGTAGCAGAGGCAGTGTCATGCAGTCTTCTTCCAACTGTATGGTAAAAATTAACAATGTCTGTCTCTTCGGAGCAAATTACGTAACTGAATGTTCTCATGGAATCGACTTCACAGAACTGCCAGATGAAGGAATCTGTCATTCCTCACGAAAGTAGCCTTCGGACTACCTTGATATTTTTCCTACGGTTGCTGCTGGTCTCCGTGAGCAGGTGAATGATCCTACACATTGTTGATTGGTTGATCCCTCAATCGCTGAGACACTTGTCTCTGGAAAAGCAAATAGGGTGATCGCCATGGTCGCAAGTTCCTCGTACTGTGTTCTGTAAATTCTTTGGGCACTCTAGGTCAGATGAAGATATTAACACTTCAATTTGCACACATTCGCCTGAATACGAAATCCTTTGGAACTCGTTGTGCACACTGACAGAGAATGGTTTTCCCTTCAGTCTGGGTGGTATGCACTCTGATTGATCATGAATGGTGTGTGCAGTATATTGCTTAATAAACTTTTTGGTTATGCTATGGTTTAAACGTGCCTGTGCCTAATGGGCATAGTTGGCCACCAAATACTAAATTCCCTGTGATGAGTTAATTTTGTCAGGGAGATTATATATATATATATATATATATATATATATATATATATATATATATATATATATATATATATATATATATATATATATATATATATATATATATATATATATATATATATATATATATATATATATATATATATATATATATATATAATAATTTTTTGTAGTAAATGAAACATAATTGCCAATATTTTTCTTTTCCCCCTGAAGATCTGTTTGTTGTTCCCTTTTACCCCCAATATTTAAATTTTTATACTGTTATGGTCTATTAAGCGTCAACCTTCGTTCATGGTAGAGTGCGAGAGAGATGAATTATCGAGTCTGCGGTCGATCATGTTTTTCTCATGTCATGACCCGTTCCTCTCTCTCTCTCTCTCTCTCTCTCTCTCTCTCTCTCTCTCTCTCTCTCTCTCTCTCTCTCTCTCTCTCTCTCTCTCTCTCTCTCTCTCTCTCTCTCTCTCTCTCTCTCTCTCTCTCTCTCTCTCTCTCTCTCTCTCTCTCTCTCTCTCTCTCTCTCTCTCTCTCCCTCCTTTTATTTATTTCTTTGCCACAATCGTTTTAATCGTTAGGAAAATATCATTGCAGGCGTTACCATGGCAACGATAATTTCACTGCCTAAAAATAGATCATTTTTTTTTCTTTTCTTCCCCTCTTGTACAGTATTTGACGATCTCATTTCTTTTCTCTTCCCACAGACAGTGCCACAGAGGCCGCTAATTTTAGGACGAATTGATTACTCGAATAAATATCGGGACAATACAAGTGCCGCAATAAAATTGTTTGAAAAGCCTTTTTTTCAAGGAGTTTATTCTCGTTTTTCAAAAACTTGTCGATAGCCTGCCGAGTTCTCTTCACATTCCTTTTCGAGTTTAAAAGAGGCTTATATTCCTTTAATTGAAAATACTTTGAGAGTTTTATTTCTGCTATATTTCTACTATGGGAATATAATAAAATTCCGTCGCTTCCTGTTGACATTCTCTCTCTCTCTCTCTCTCTCTCATCTCTCTCTCTCTCTCTCTCTCTCTCTCTCTCTCTCTCTCTCTATATATATATATAATATAATATATATATATATATATATATATATATATATATATATATATATATATATATATATATATATATATATATATATATATATATATATATATATATATATATATATATATATATAATATTTTTAGAACATTATCGTTACAAAGACAAGAACCATAAATCTTTCCATTGAGTCTTTTTCTATGAAAAATCTCTTTCAAATTCTTTCATAATGACATTATTAATAACATGTTATAAGCATTACAATAAAATTCATTTATTTCCTATATATAAAATATATTCTTTGTTATGATCTTTTCTTTCCCACAGTTGAGAGATTATAAGAGACTGTTAATATTATCGATGAAATATATGTATTGCCCTATATATATATATATATATATATATATATATATATATATATATATATATATATATATATATATATATATATATATATATATATATATATATATATATATATATATATATATATATATATATATATATATATATATATATATATATATATATATATATATTTAATATATAATGCATGCCCCATTGTGACTCAGATATAGAAATTATGGTGTAAAATTTTCTGTTCTGGCCTCGGAAGGTATTCTAATTATGAAACATCACGAAACATGGTTTTAGAAACAAGAAAAACTTGCTGACTTTTGTAATCAGTCAGTTACCTATGCTTGTGTCAAGAAAGCGAAATAATGGTCAGTTTTTTGACATCGGTTAAATAGATTTCTGAGATCAGAGCAGGCATTAAATTTTGAACAAAATTTGATTGGTGACATTCACGATTCAATGAATCTTTACAATATATTTATGGGGACTTTACACCGAAAAAAGAAATATTTTTCTGAGGTGGATGAAACGCTTCATGGAAGGTAAGGAAGACCTGAATGATGAGAGATATGGACGGTCTATTGGAAAAATAAAATAATTTCCGAGCGCCTCCAGTCAAGTTTTGTTTGAATGAAGAAACTATTGTTGCAGTCTAGAAACTGGTGGAAAATAACAGTAGAGCTTATATTGATTTTATAAAGACGAATGGGATATCACTTAGTTTATCAAATACTATTTTTATTGAACATCCTATCTCTTAGCAAGCTTTCGGCTAGGTGGGTACCAAATCGGTTGCGCTAAAATCAGTTGATCTACAAAGATGATCTTTCTAGAAGAATTTTAATGATCTTTTACTGATCTTATGCAAAGAAAGGATTGTTGCTGGGCTAAAACCTAGATTTATCATTTTGATCAAAAGAGCAGATTGATATCGAAGCAATGCCTCC